>CM061136.1:22869877-23068801 GCA_030789695.1 Scilla litardierei
AGGGTTGGGTAAGAAATAAGAAATAAAAATAATGATAATAATAGTAATAAAAAAAGAATAGCTAGGGTGAGAAAGAATCAAACGCAATCGCCTCCCCGGCAACGGCGCCAAAAACTTGATCGCTCCGGGACGTGACCCAAAAGAACGGTTGTAGTTTTACCGCAAGTGCACGGTGTAGCAGCGAGCGGGATATCGAACACAGGGAGGACGAATGACTGTGTTTGCTCCGATCAACCTGGCTATTTAAGAAGAGAATTTTGCCTTTGGCGATCCTGTCACAATCGTCAGACAAATGTGCGAAATATCAAATCAAATAAAGAACGTCTAGGGAATGGGGAATCCCCGCTACACACCGTGCTTCATAAATGTGGTTCATCGGTATCAAAATTGCTAGAATGAGAATTCGGATGAACTAGTTGCAACTGAATGTAGAACCAAGCTCACGCTCTCGCGCTGTTGCCGGTCTATAGCTATCCTAGGGTTGGGTCCAATCTCTTGCAAACCCTACCCTAGGGAAGCTAGCATTAGGATCAACATCATCGTCCAATCGCGCACCGAGCCCAATCTCTTGCAAACTCGGTCCACGATCTAGATTAGGATAGTTCCTACCCGTCCAATCTCTTGCAAACAGGTATCGGTATAGGATTGCCACCGGGAATCCTAGTATCGATCCAATCTCTTGCAAACCGATACTTCGAAAAAATCCGACTCCAACCCAATTCGGATTTCTAGGGCTTCCTATCAAATTGGGATCCAATCTCTTGCAAATCCCAATTGATATGAATACCTAGCCATCCGTAGTATATTGATCCCAATCTAATCCCTAATAACAATTCTAGCTCAATTTCTACCAATTCATCACAAATATGAAAGTGGGCTTGTAGGGTTCATCCCCACGCCCCAAGACGTGGAGACTACTCACAAATCATAGCAAGATCACAAAAATAATCGTTGAAATAAGCAATGAAATTCATCACAACAATGATATAAACAATAAAAATAGAATTTTTAGGGAAAAGAGATGCAAACCAATGTAGTTCTTCAATTAATCCAACAAAAATCCAAGTTTTGCTCCTTCTCCAATCACAAGAATAAAGCTAAAAAAACTAATCTAAAAAGCTGCAAAAAATCTAAGAGAGAGCTCTCAAAACTAGGGTAAAAACAAGGCTTAAATAGCCCCAAAAATCGTCCAAAAATCGTGACCAAAATGCCCCTGCACAGCCTGTTTTCCGCAGTTTTCGCTACAGGCAGCGCATCGCACTCGGCCGAGTGACAAAAGTCGCTCGGCCGAGTGAAAACCCTGCAATTTTCCAGTAAGTCGAGGCTTTCAGGGGTCTTCAGTTCGGGGGCGGCTCGGCCGAGTGAGTTGTCGTCACTCGGCCGATGACTTCACTGCACTCGGGCGGACGGGATTCTCCACTCGGCCGAGTGGGTCTTCTGAAGTTCAGGCAGCCGAAAAACAGAAACTTCGATGTTTTGGAAGGGCTTCGTCTGGGCGCCACTCGGGCGGACGTGGTATCGTCACTCGGCCGAGTGGGTCTTCTGTGCTCGGCCGAGTGCACAGTTAACTCGTGTCTGAACAGGTCGGTCGAGCAGTGTCTCGCTGGTCGGCCGAGTGGCTCCTCCACTCGGCCAAGTGGGACACAAAAAATGCCCAATCTGCTTATTTTGTCCTCCTCGTCGCTCCTGCGATGTCCATTCTTCTTCCGCTCCTCTCCATCAGCAAAGCACCCCTCGGGGAGGTCGTCGGTGACCGTCTAGAGTAAGCGCATCTCGAGATCACTCCATATCGTGCCAAATCACCTGAAATGCGACAAAAACAACAAATCGTGAAAAGCATCGCAATATCGTCGATATATCGTGAAAAACATGATTTGGGCGATCTAGATGGCATGCAAATATGCGGAAAAAAGGTGTAAAATAAGGAGTGATCATATGTAGCTTAGAAGTAGAACTTTGATGGAGCACTCACACACATCTAAATTCTGTCATAGGACTTCATTAGACCAATTGTCCTTTGATCCCAATTCAATTCTCTTTTGTTTGTGCTAGGATTGTTCATAACAGCCGACTGCTGAACAGCTTACAGTCGTCTGTCTCAAAAACAGTCGACTGTGTTTTGTTCTACAGTCGCCTGTTATGCACAGACTATTACAATATAGTTTTGGGCCTTCTCTAATTATTTCGCACAAGCTACCGTTGAACGATTCCCAGGCGTGATCACTCCTTATTTTACACCTTTTTTCCGCATGTTTGCATGCCATTTAGATCGCCCAAATCACCTGAAATGCGACAAAAACAACAAAACGTGAAAAGCATCGCAATATCGTCATCTTTACTTCGTTTCTTTTTCATCTCATGCTAGAGATGAATTTTCTGTGATGATGTCTACGTGGAGTCAGCTTATTCTATATGCATGCTATATTTGTCATGTCTTAGGTTTTATATCTGATATCATATGCTATGACTTGCCTTGCATTTAGAAATGGTAACCCACACCTTTTTTTTCACATGAAAATGGATGAAGTTTTATTATTAGCTGAGCCTGAATATTCATATGTATGCTATCTCAGAAAACACACCAAGATTCACGCATTGAATGCCTATATCTGGAGTACTGATTTCTTTTCCTTTATCACTTCTATATGCATGAATTGTACACTTCACTTCAGGATGATTGAATGATGTTAGCTATGATATATCGGGATTAGTTAGCTTTTTGTGATCAAAACTGAGTAGATTAGATTACCCTGCTGAAGTTGTCGTGCATGTCTTATAGAGTGAGCCGAGAGTTATATATATTTCTTTCTCCACAAATCTTGAACATCATTTCTCTACTTTTAAAATCTTTGGTGAATCTCCCCTTAGTGATTCTATTTTATGGCATTTCCCCCGCTATTAATTCCTAGCTCCAAATCCCCTATTCTATTCCAAAAAAAAAATGAATGAAAGGGAGAAAAACATACTTGCATATCATTATCTCTCTCTGAGTTGGGATCATTGTGAATATATTGCTTATTGAAAAAAAAAAGAGAGAGAAAAGAAAAAAAAAAGAGAGAGAAAAGAAAAGAGGAAAAATCCTCAATAAAAGATCCCATCTCACTTTCTTTCTCTCTTCTTTCTCTTCATTGATTTTGGGGCTATATGTATACATAAATGGGGATGTAAATATTTTTGTGCCACCACGCTTATAGATAAGCTTGGGGGAGGAGATCCATTGATGTGTGAGAGAGTGACTACTTGACATTGCACGACAACCTAGGCTAAGTAATATTCTATACTCGGTGAGATCGTTTCTAGCTCTACGAAATCCAGAAATCTAAGCCTAGCTTTCATTTCATGAAATCCATACTTTTCTATTCTCTCTATTCTATAGTGTGATATTCTTATACTCCAGATAGAAAGCGTTTGATTGAAAAGTGTGTGATCTGTGATTTGTATACCGCTTTAAATGATTCAGACGATGTTAATCTTAAAATTATTCCGTTCTTCATGATTACACCATTGTTCGTGGGTTTTCTATTTCTATTTGCACTATTATACTATGATATCAAAATAAAATTTTTTGACATGTATTTCACATTCGGTGCATGCTATATGAGTAAGTGAAACCCACGTCCTGAGAAAATGATCTAGCGCCCTACCTCTTCGCTTCCTTCTTTCTTCTTTATTTTCATTTCGTTTTCATTCTTCTTCGTTTTTCTTTTTTTTTCGTTTTTTCGCCGTTTTCGTTTTCCGAATCCACCGGGTTCGCCTTTTACTTATCTTCCTCGAGGACGAGTAAGAGGCAAGCTTGGGGGATTTTGATCACTCCTTATTTTACACCTTTTTTCCGCATGTTTGCATGCCATTTAGATCGCCCAAATCACGTCTTTTACGATTTATCGACGATATTGCGATGCTTTTCACGTTTTGTTGTTTTTGTCGCATTTCAGGTGATTTGGCGCGATTTGGAGTGATCTCGAGATACGCTTACGCTAGACGGACACCAACGACCTCCCCGAGGAGTATTTTGCTGTTGGAGAGGAGCGGAAGAAGAATGGACGCCGCAGGAGCGACGGGGAGGCCAAATTAAGCAGTTTGGGCATTTTTTGTGTCCCACTCGGCCGAGTGGAGGAGCCACTCGGCCGACCAGCGAGACACCGCTCGGCCGACCCGTTCAGACACGTTTTCCATGTGTACTCGGCCGAGCGACGGAGACCACATCGGCCGAGTGACTATACCACGTCCGCCCGAGTGGCGCCCAGACGAAGGCCCTCAAAAGTATCGAAGTTACTGTTTTTCGGCCACCTGAGCTTCAGAAGACCCACTCGGCCGAGTGGTAAATCCGTCCGCCCGAGTGAAGTAAAGCCATCGGCCGAGTGACGACAACTCACTCGGCCGAGCCACCTCCGAACTGAAGACCCCTGAAAGCCCCGACTTACTGGAAAATTACAGGGTTTTCACTCGGCCGAGCGACTTTTGTCACTCGGCCGAGTGCGATGCGCTGCCTGTAGCGAAATCTGCGGAAAACAGGCTGTGCAGGGGCGTTTTGGTCAGGATTTTTGGACGATTTTTGGGGCTATTTAAGCCCTGTTTTTACCCTAGTTTGAGGAGCCACCTCTCAGATTTTTTGCAGCTTTTTGAGTCTACTTTTTAGCTTTATTAATTGTGATTGGAGAAGAGAAAAACTTGGATTTTTGTTGGGTTGATTGAAGATCAACATTGGTTTGCACTTCTCTTCCCCAAAAACTCTATTTTTATTGTTTATATCATTGTTGTGATGAATTCCATTGTCTATTTCATTGCTAATTATTGTGCTATTGCTATGATTAGTGAGTAGTCTCCACGTCTTGGGGCGTGGGGATGAACCCTACAAGCCCAATTTCGTATTTGTGTTGAATTGGTAGAAATTGAGCTAGGATTGTTATTAGGGATTAGATTGAGATCGAATTACTACGGATAGCTAGGTATTCACATCAATTGGGATTTGCAAGAGATTGGATCCCAATTCGATAGGAAGCCCTAGAAATCCGAATTGGGTTGGAGTCGGATTTTCGAAGTATCGGTTTGCAAGAGACTGGACCGATGCTAGGATCTCCGGTTGCAATTCCGTGCCGATACCCGTTTGCAAGAGATTGGACGGGTAGGAACTATCCTAATCTAGATTGTGGACCGAGTTTGCAAGAGATTGGGCTCGGTGCGCAATTGGACGATGATGTTGATCCTAATGCTAGCTTCCCTAGGCTAGGGTTTGCAAGAGATTGGACCCAAACCTAGGATAGCTATAGACCGGCAACAGCGCGAGAGCGTGAGCTTGGTTCCACATTTAGTTGCAACTAGTTCATCCAAATTCTCATCCTAGCGATTTCGATACCGGCGAACCACATTTGTGAAATACGGTGAGTAGTGGGGATTCCCCATTCCCTAGGCGTTCTCTATTTGATTTGATATTTCGCACTTTTGTCTGACGATTGTGACAGGATCGCCCAAGGCAATTATCCCTCTAAATAGCCAGGTTGATTAGGAGCAAGCACGGTCATTCGTCCTCCCTGTGTTCGATACCCGCTCGCCGCTATACCGTGCGCTTGCGGTAAAACTACAACCGTCGCCTCGGGACGTGTACGCCGGGGCGCGACCAAGTTTTTGGCGCCGTTGCCGGGGAACGAATTTTGACGGTGCTCGGCACCGACCACCCGGTTATTTCTTCTTACTTTCTTCCTTTACTTCCCTCTCTATCTTATCCTAACTTCATTCGTAGCCCTATTTGCATATTCTCCCCGCATTTTGCATAAGATCTTAACAGGGAGAATGGGGGATGCAACGCCAACAATAGAACTCAATCGAGAAGACTATGACACCTTCACAGACCTCCTTAAGGAGCTTGTCGACGAGGTCCACACTACCGGAGCATTTGCTATCAATATCACGGACCCCGACGAACAACTATTTGCTAGCTTTGTGATGGACCAAATCTCCCCGGAAGGAACTATCGGAGGCAATGTCAGAGTTGACGTGGTCGACGACAAATTGCATTTCGAAGACAATAGAGCAAATGTCGAAGAGCACTATGCTCCCGAAGAACCCTTCGAGCAAACCGATATTCAGGGTGTTACACTTTATGACGCTCACTCTTGTTTTTATGAATCGTCTGATGTGTTTCTTGATTCCAGGTACGAACTGGAGCAGAGTGAAGGTTTTGGCGATGCTAGCACTGAATCAGAGGGCGCCTACTTCGATGCCTCATCCTCACTAAGCAGCGAGTCCGACTTGTCACATGAAAGCATGCCATCTGAACATGAGCTAAACCCGGATGACGAGGAAGAAGCCGAATTCATGCGAGCTGATAAAGTGGAAGAAGCAGCGCCACCTCAGGTAGAGCTTAAACAATTACCGCCGAATCTAAGGTATGCCTTTTTGGGTAATAAATTGACTTTTCCGGTGATAGTCAATTCCCACCTCACACAAGATCAACTTGAAAAACTCCTAGACGTCCTTAGGAGCCACAAAGATGTCTTGGGATACACTATTTCCGATCTAAAGGGAATAATCCCTAGGCTTTGCACGCATCGGATCCATTTGGAGGATACCGAAGCCACCTCCATAGAGCCTCAAAGGCGGTTGAACCCGAACATGAAGGAGGTGGTTAAAAAGGAAATCCTAAAATTGCTTGAAGCCGGTATAATTTATCATATCTCTGACAGTAGATGGGTTAGCCCCGTCCACGTCGTCCCCAAGAAAGGAGGGATGACTGTCATAAAAAATGACAAAGGTGAGCCAATATCCACGCGCACTGTCACGGGATGGCGAATGTGCATTGACTATAGGAGACTCAATAAAGCCACCCGAAAGGACCATTACCCATTGCCATTCATCGATCAAATGCTTGAACGCCTCGCGAACCATAAATACTTTTGCTATCTAGACGGGTATTCGGGTTTCTTCCAAATCCCTTTGCATGAAGATGACCAAGAAAAGACAACTTTCACTTGTCCCTATGGCACCTACGCATACCGTAGGATGCCGTTCGGCCTTTGTAATGCTCCCGCCACATTTCAAAGATGTATGACATCCATATTTTCCGATTATATTGAAAATATTATGGAAGTTTTTATGGATGATTTCTCGGTTTATGGAAGTGAGTTTGACTCTTGCTTGGAAAATCTCACTAAAGTCCTAAAAAGGTGCCAACAAAACAATCTCACTCTCAATTGGGAGAAGTGCCACTTCATGGTCACGGAAGGTATAGTTCTCGGACATCTTGTTTCCTCAAGAGGAATCGAGGTAGATAAAGCTAAGATTGAGGTAATCGAAAAACTTCCTCCTCCTATTAATGTCAAGGGCATTAGAGGCTTCCTTGGTCACGCGGGGTTTTACCGCCGCTTCATTAAGGATTTCGCCTCGATTGCCCGACCACTTACTTCCTTACTCGCTAAAGATGTTCCTTTTGATTTTTCAGGAGAATGCTTGCAAGCTTTCAACACCTTGAAGGAAGCGCTAGTCTCAGCGCCCATCATTCAACCGCCGGATTGGAGCCTCCCTTTTGAGCTAATGTGCGATGCTAGCGACCAAGACATTGGAGCGGTATTGGGACAAAGGAAAGATAGGAAGCTTCATGCGATATACTACGCAAGCAAGACATTGGATGACGCGCAGAAAAACTACACAACTACCGAAAAGGAGCTTCTAGCGGTCGTCTATTCCATAGAGAAGTTTCGCTCCTACCTCCTCGGTTCCAAGGTGATTGTCCACACCGACCATGCAGCATTGAAGTATCTTTTAAACAAGAAGGAGGCCAAACCCCGGTTGATTAGGTGGATACTCTTGTTGCAAGAATTCGACCTAGAGATCAGAGATAAGAAGGGTACAGACAATGTCGTGGCAGATCATTTATCCAGGCTCATTCGCGACAAGGAGGATGAGAGCTTACCTATTGACGACACATTTGTTGATGAGAGGCTGTATGCGGTAAGGGCCGAGGAAGTACCTTGGTATGCGGACTTCGTCAACTACTTGGCGTGCGGAATCAAACCGCATGGGATGTCCACGCAACAAAAGAGGAGATTTATGCATGAGGTCCGTAGCTATTTTTGGGAAGATCCTTACCTTTTCAAGATATGCAAAGATAATGTCATTCGTAGGTGTGTTCCTAAAGAGGAGGCAACGTCTATCATTTTGCATTGCCACGGTCTACCATGCGGGGGACATCATGCCGCCTCTAAAACTACCGCTAAGATCTTGCAGAGCGGATTCTTCTGGCCCACAATGTTTAAAGACACTCACGCTTTTGTGAAGGGTTGCGATAGATGTCAACGGACCGGGAATATCTCCAAGCGCAATGAGATGCCGATGAGACCCATCCAGGAGATTGAGCTTTTTGATTGTTGGGGAGTAGACTTCATGGGGCCTTTTCCGTCGAGCAATGGCAACAAGTACATCCTATTGGCCGTTGACTATGTCTCCAAATGGGTTGAAGCTATTGCCACCCCTACTAATGATGCTAGGGTCGTTTCCAAATTCTTCAAGCAAAATATCTTTCCGCGCTTTGGAGTGCCGCGTACCTTGATAAGCGACGGGGGAAGCCACTTCATAGAGAACAAGTTTGAAGCCATGCTAAAGAAGTACGGGGTAAATCATAGAGTTGGAATGGCTTATCACCCCCAGACAAGCGGCCAAGTAGAAGTCTCAAATAGAGAAATCAAGCAAATTCTCGAGAAAACCGTAGATCGGTCTAGAAAGGATTGGTCAATGAAGTTAAACGATGCTCTATGGGCCTATCGCACGGCCTTTCGCACCCCCATCGGTACCACACCGTTCCGCCTAGTTTACGGGAAGGCTTGCCACTTGCCGGTAGAGTTGGAACACCGTGCATATTGGGCCATCAAGACCTTTAACTACGAATATAAGAGTGCGGCGGTGAGGCGACTCTTGGACATCAACGAACTTGATGAAATAAGGAGAGACGCCTATGAGAGCTCGAGAATTTACAAGGAAAGGACCAAGATTTTCCACGATGCCCGCATAACTGTCACGGACTTCAAGGTGGGAGACAAGGTCTTGCTCTACAATTCCCGACTCCGACTATTTCCCGATAAGTTGAGGTCACGATGGTCGGGACCTTTCACCATTAAGCACATACAACCGGGAGGAGCTTTCGAGTTGGAAAGCAAGGATGGTACCACATTCAAAGTAAATGGTCAAAGGCTCAAGCACTATTCCGAGGGGATCCCGACGGGTGAAACCAATAGAGTATATTTGCTTAAAGAGCGGTCGCATGATCTCTCGGACCTCCTCGATGAGGTGATAGAGGAGGCGATTCCTCACTCAATTGGTGCCCTTTTTGATGAAGAATTTGATGAAGGCCCGGATTTAGGCCAAGATGAAAAGATTAAAGACGATTCCCCCGACTTCTCCGCTGATGAAGATGAAGGCGACGCTGATGTCGCGAGGATTCGAGAGCTCTGCAAGCTCTCGAAATTAAAGTCTCCAAAGAAAGCTCCGCCGGCACGGAAATCGGCACCGCCGGTCAAGCCGTTGGCCGGGGCAAATGCTAGCTTGGGGGAGCCTCCCCCCAACACTATTCGAGATAGGAGACCACCGCGGGAGAACGCTACGCCGCCACGTTCGAATCCAAGCGCGCTCCCCGGAAAGTTTGACGGGTGCATCCCGTATGCACCCAACATCCCGCATTGATTGAAAATTATAGGGGGTCGAGCTCACGACCTTAAACGAGCGCTTGTCGGGAGGCAACCCGACGGTTTTTGCTTTATTTTTACTTTTTCTTTATTTTTGTTTTAGAAATTTTTAGCGTTTTGAGTCGATCGCCAAAAATTTTGTGATAACGGGTCCCATTTTTCTTGACAGGAGAGGAGATAGGTAGATCCATCATGAGGAGGATGAACGAGGCGACGAGGAGCGCCCAAAGAAGGCGTTCGACACTTAGGAGGAGCATGAAATCGACTGGAGGAAGAAAGACGGAGTTTAGAGCCCAAACGAAGATAAACAGCAGAAATTAAGGCTCACTCGGCCGAGTATACTAGTCACTCGGCCGAGTCCATAAGTTCGTCCGGCCGAGCCGCTCACGAACGAGGGAAGTCTGCTGTACCCAACTCTCTGTCTATTTTTCTCATTTCATAAGAACTGCCACTCGGCCGAGTATATATATTCACTCGGCCGAGTAAATCGGATACCCTCCTAGGGCGAGTTATGCCGAGTAGCTTGAGTCACTCGGCCGAATGGACTTACTCCACTCGGCCGAGCCTGGCAAAGCCACTCGGCCGAAGCGATATCGGGGAGAAATTTTTATTTGCCTCGCTCGGCCGAGTGAGTAAAGTCACTCGGCCGAGTCGTTACTTTTTAATATAAAGCCGAGGGGGGGGGCGCAGTTTTCGAGAACGAAAACACTCCCTCGCCCGCGCCCCTTCAGCTTTCCCTCGCCCGATCTCGCCTCGCCCAACAGCCACTCGCCCGCGCGCGCCGCCGCTCGGCCTGCCATCGCCGGCCGACCATCGCCGGACCCCGCCCGAGTCGCCGCCGGCAGCCCCGCCTCCGATCACCTCCGGTTCGCTTATTTTCACCGTTTTCTCCTCTCCTCGTGTATTTTTTGAGGATCCATGTGCTAAACGCCCCCTAACCCAAATCAATTCCTATATCTATCCATTGCACCCCTATTGCTCCATACATTTTGATTATTACTCGCTGATATCGCTTTTTCACGCGCAGGCTGCTTATTGGAGCTTAGGGGAGGCCAGGGGAGCTTCTACGGGCTGCTCCGGACTTCGTGGAGGCGCGGACTTCGCACGCTTCCACTACTTAGCACTCGCGGCGTGTTCAGGTATACTCTTTCCATTCTTTTTGCACACGCCGCACTTTTCACTTTTCGGCGCGCGTTCAGGGCCGACATGCCGCCCCGGACACGACCGAGGTCGACGAGAGCTTCCACCAAGCGGAAGCGATCGGACGAGGCCGGCCCTGCTCACGAGGTGGAGGACTCTCCTCCGCCTTCTCCCACACACCCCGTCCACCCAGCACAGCCTGCAGGCCCCGCACACCCCGCACAGCCCGCAGCGCACCCACAGCCCGCACAGCCACTCCCCGCCGCTGCACAGCCACCACCACCGGCTCCACTGGTCGGGCCGCTCGGGATCACGTTCTGAGACGATGCACACCACGCCGTCTTCGACCGTATCTCTCAGCGCTCGATCGTACCCTCCAGGTTTGCACACCTCGCTGACCTTGGATGCCTGGGGGTACTCGAGGGACTGCTCACGTTGTACGACAACGTGGGTTGGCGAGATTTTCTGCAGGTGTCGGCGGATACTTTTACCCGTCCGACACTTGAGGTTTTGAGTTCGATCGCCCGGACCGATGAGGGATGCTCATTCCGGTTCATGGATCGAGAGTGCCAGGTCACTCTCGATATGATGAGAGCGTTTTTCTCTTGGCCCGCAGTCCCCGGAGCCGATCGCGGTTATGGCCCCACCCATATCCCCCCACCTTCTTTCGACGCCGGTGCCTTCTGGGCCTGGATTACAGGTCTTCACGCCGCCTTTGACCCTAGTAGGGTAAAGGCCTCGGCCATAGTCCACCCCTGCCTGCGCATTGCCCAGCGCCTCATGGCGACTACCTTTTTGGCCAGATATGAGCCGGGCACGATGTCTACGCCGGAGCTTTACATGCTCTACGCGATGACCCGTCCCAGAGCTCTATCTAGGGATGGAGATGAGCTTGTCCCCGCCGTCGTGATCGATATCGCGGCATGGTACTTAGACCGCATCATTGTATCGGTGGGCGCTCGCTCACCGATATGCTGCGGCGGCCTGATTACCCTGCTGGCTCTTATGACCGGCGAGGACTTCCCCGACGACTTGCGACGCGTCCCGGGCCCCACCTCTTTGTCGATAGATGTTATGGCCCGGATGAAGATGCTGCGTCCGCATGGTGAGCGTCACTGGGTCTGGTTGCACGGCCCTTTCGGTGCCGACTACATGATTCTCCCGAGCCCTGCTCGGACCCAGATTGCACCGGCCCACATTGACTGGCTCCCAGATATGGATGTCCTCATCCCCGCCGCCTACATGCTCGAGGCCAAGGAGGCCGAGCAGGCCCACGCTGCCCACGCTGCCCAGGCTGCCCCCGCAGACCCTGCTGCACGCCCTGCCGAGCCTGCTGCCGACCCTGTCGCCCCTGTGGCCCCTCAGCCCACACCTGTCGTTTCTGCTGCTCCTGACACTTCTGTCCTCACCTCTGCCAGTGTCGAGAGTACTCTTGCTGAGCCCACTTCCACCACTGTCACCACTTCCGAGGCTGTCACCACCACTCCCACTTCCGCCACTGGCCCCTTGTCTGTCGAGCCTTTTTCTTCTGCCTTCCCCGAGCGCCCGTCGACCGTAGCCGAGTACGGAGAGCCCTCGTTCGTTTCGGTCGTGGAGACCATGGTTAGCATGATCTCCGCTGGGGCTACACCTTTTGGACCACATACTTCTACCCCAGTGGGAGATTCCTCTGTCTCCACTGCCGCCGTCTTCTCCGAGAGTGTCGTGGCGTCTGTCCACACTTCTGTGCCACAGACCTCTTTGGCCACCTCGTTGCCTCTTTTGCACGCTTCCTTTGCTGCCGCCTCCTCCACTTCTCGCCAGCCGGTGTCCCGGCCTCGCACCGAGGCCAGGCCCACTTTTCCAGGCGCGACACCTTTTGTCCCCTTCCCCGCTGAGCCCGTCACATACTCCACTCGCGTACGCCAGCCTCGCCCTGCGCAGCCTAGACCGGTGCGTCCCTCTGCACCACCCCCGCCCGACACTACACTGCAGAGCATACGTGCTCTTGAGTTGGCGGTGAGTGGTCTTAGAGGAGACCTTAGGACCCTGTCCTCCACCGTCTCTGCGATGGCTGGACGCTTCGACCTGATACCCCAGATCCACTACTGCCTTACACAGGTGCTGGAGCGTCTCCCTCGCGTACCCCAGCCCACCTAGCAGGTTCCCACACACACTTCCACACACACTAGACCTGCTTCCGCTTCCACCCCAGCTCAGCAGCCCACACCACCACCACCACCACCTCCGCCTCAGGACGGAGACGGCGCGGCACCGCCTTCTTAGGCACTCTTGATGCCTTTATCCATTCCTGCCGTTGTGCTGCCCGTCTCTGCTGGGTCCTGATGCACTTTTGTCCACCCCCCTCCCCCTCACTATTTTTGGGATTCTCATTTTGATCACATCTATATATATCTTTTTGGGAGAGAGGGAGCGTTTTTGGTACTGTATTTATTTTCATATCACTCCTGTTCGTGCATGCATCATGTCCGCATCATATTTTTTTCATTTCATTCTTTTTTTTCTCTTTCTTTTTATTTTCATTTTTCCATGCATGCATCCTCACTTGCCCCTCACACTTCTTGTCTCTCGGTGTCCCACACCTTGCACATTGAGGACACTGTGCCGTTTAGCTTGGGGGAGTGAGTCCTCACTTTCTTTTTTCGTTTAGCCACCTTTATTTTCAGTTTTTCACACCGTTTTTCACTTTTGCACTTATTTTTCATTATTTTTCATTTATCTTGCCATGCATCACGTTTTTCTTATTTTCCTGTGTGCCGCATTGCATAGTTCTATTTTTCCTTTTATCTTTACTTCGTTTCTTTTTCATCTCATGCTAGAGATGAATTTTCTGTGATGATGTCTACGTGGAGTCAGCTTATTCTATATGCATGCTATATTTGTCATGTCTTAGGTTTTATATCTGATATCATATGCTATGACTTACCTTGCATTTAGAAATGGTAACCCACACCTTTTTTTTCACATGAAAATGGATGAAGTTTTATTATTAGCTGAGCCTGAATATTCATATGTATGCTATCTCAGAAAACACACCAAGATTCACGCATTGAATGCCTATATCTGGAGTACTGATTTCTTTTCCTTTATCACTTCTATATGCATGAATTGTACACTTCACTTCAGGATGATTGAATGATGTTAGCTATGATATATCGGGATTAGTTAGCTTTTTGTGATCAAAACTGAGTAGATTAGATTACCCTGCTGAAGTTGTCGTGCATGTCTTATAGAGTGAGCCGAGAGTTATATATATTTCTTTCTCCACAAATCTTGAACATCATTTCTCTACTTTTAAAATCTTTGGTGAATCTCCCCTTAGTGATTCTATTTTATGGCATTTCCCCCGCTATTAATTCCTAGCTCCAAATCCCCTATTCTATTCCAAAAAAAAAAAAAGAATGAAAGGGAGAAAAACATACTTGCATATCATTATCTCTCTCTGAGTTGGGATCATTGTGAATATATTGCTTATTGAAAAAAAAAAAAAGAGAAAAGAAAAAAAAAGAGAGAGAAAAGAAAAGAGGAAAAATCCTCAATAAAAGATCCCATCTCACTTTCTTTCTCTCTTCTTTCTCTTCATTGATTTTGGGGCTATATGTATACATAAATGGGGATGTAAATATTTTTGTGCCACCACGCTTATAGATAAGCTTGGGGGAGGAGATCCATTGATGTGTGAGAGAGTGACTACTTGACATTGCACGACAACCTAGGCTAAGTAATATTCTATACTCGGTGAGATCGTTTCTAGCTCTACGAAATCCAGAAATCTAAGCCTAGCTTTCATTTCATGAAATCCATACTTTTCTATTCTCTCTATTCTATAGTGTGATATTCTTATACTCCAGATAGAAAGCGTTTGATTGAAAAGTGTGTGATCTGTGATTTGTATACCGCTTTAAATGATTCAGACGATGTTAATCTTAAAATTATTCCGTTCTTCATGATTACACCATTGTTCGTGGGTTTTCTATTTCTATTTGCACTATTATACTATGATATCAAAATAAAATTTTTTGACATGTATTTCACATTCGGTGCATGCTATATGAGTAAGTGAAACCCACGTCCTGAGAAAATGATCTAGCGCCCTACCTCTTCGCTTCCTTCTTTCTTCTTTATTTTCATTTCGTTTTCATTCTTCTTCGTTTTTCTTTTTTTTTCGTTTTTTCGCCGTTTTCGTTTTCCGAATCCACCGGGTTCGCCTTTTACTTATCTTCCTCGAGGACGAGTAAGAGGCAAGCTTGGGGGATTTTGATCACTCCTTATTTTACACCTTTTTTCCGCATGTTTGCATGCCATTTAGATCGCCCCAAAAACTTGGTCGCGCCCCGGCGTACATGTCCCGAGGCGACGGTTGTAGTTTTACCGCAAGCGCACGGTATAGCGGCGAGCGGGTATCGAACACAGGGAGGACGAATGACCGTGCTTGCTCCTAATCAACCTGGCTATTTAGAGGGATAATTGCCTTGGGCGATCCTGTCACAATCGTCAGACAAAAGTGCGAAATATCAAATCAAATAGAGAACGCCTAGGGAATGGGGAATCCCCACTACTCACCGTATTTCACAAATGTGGTTCGTCGGTATCGAAATCGCTAGGATGAGAATTTGGATGAACTCGTTGCAACTAAATGTGGAACCAAGCTCACGCTCTCGCGCTGTTGCCGGTCTATAGCTATCCTAGGTTTGGGTCCAATCTCTTGCAAACCCTAGCCTAGGGAAGCTAGCATTAGGATCAACATCATCGTCCAATTGCGCACCGAGCCCAATCTCTTGTAAACTCGGTCCACAATCTAGATTAGGATAGTTCCTACCCGTCCAATCTCTTGCAAACGGGTATCGGCACGGGATTGCAACCGGAGATCCTAGCATCGGTCCAATCTCTTGCAAACCGATACTTCGAAAATCCGACTCCAACCCAATTCGGATTTCTAGGGCTTCCTATCGAATTGGGATCCAATCTCTTGCAAATCCCAATTGATGTGAATACCTAGCTATCCGTAGTAATTCGATCCCAATCTAATCCCTAATAACAATCCTAGCTCAATTTCTACCAATTCAACACAAATACGAAATTGGGCTTGTAGGGTTCATCCCCACGCCCCAAGACGTGGAGACTACTCACTAATCATAGCAATAGCACAATAATTAGCAATGAAATAGACAATGGAATTCATCACAACAATGATATAAACAATAAAAATAGAGTTTTTGGGGAAGAGAAGTGCAAACCAATGTAGATCTTCAATCAACCCAACAAAAATCCAAGTTTTTCTCTTCTCCAATCACAATTAATAAAGCTAAAAAGTAGACTCAAAAAGATGCAAAAAATCTGAGAGGTGGCTCCTCAAACTAGGGTAAAAACAGGGCTTAAATAGCCCCAAAAATCGTCCAAAAATCCTGACCAAAACGCCCCTGCACAGCCTGTTTTCCGCAGATTTCGCTACAGGCAGCGCATCGCACTCGGCCGAGTGACAAAAGTCGCTCGGCCGAGTGAAAACCCTGTAATTTTCCAGTAAGTCGGGGCTTTCAGGGGTCTTCAGTTTGGAGGTGGCTCGGCCGAGTGAGTTGTCGTCACTCGGCCGATGGCTTTACTTCACTCGGGCGGACGGATTTACCACTCGGCCGAGTGGGTCTTCTGAAGCTCAGGTGGCCGAAAAACAGTAACTTCGATACTTTTGAGGGCCTTCGTCTGGGCACCACTCGGGCGGACGTGGTATAGTCACTCGGCCGATGTGGTCTCCGTCGCTCGGCCGAGTACACATGGAAAACGTGTCTGAACGGGTCGGCCGAGCGGTGTCTCGCTGGTCGGCCGAGTGGCTCCTCCACTCAGCCGAGTGGGACACAAAAAATGCCCAAACTGCTTAATTTGGCCTCCCCGTCGCTCCTGCGGCGTCCATTCTTCTTCCGCTCCTCTCCAACAGCAAAATACTCCTCGGGGAGGTCGTTGGTGGCCGTCTAGCGTAAGCGTATCTCGAGATCACTCCAAATCGCGCCAAATCACCTGAAATGCGACAAAAACAACAAAACGTGAAAAGCATCGCAATATCGTCGATAAATCGTAAAAGACGTGATTTGGGCGATCTAAATGGCATGCAAACATGCGGAAAAAAGGTGTAAAATAAGGAGTGATCAAAATCCCCCAAGCTTGCCTCTTACTCGTCCTCGAGGAAGATAGGTAAAAGGCGAACCCGGTGGATTCGGAAAACGAAAACGGCGAAAAAAACGAAAAAAAAAAAGAAAAACGAAGAAGAATGAAAACGAAATGAAAATAAAGAAGAAAGAAGGAAGCGAAGAGGTAGGGCGCTAGATCATTTTCTCAGGACGTGGGTTTCACTTACTCATATAGCATGCACCGAATGTGAAATACATGTCAAAAAATTTTATTTTGATATCATAGTATAATAGTGCAAATAGAAATAGAAAACCCACGAACAATGGTGTAATCATGAAGAACGGAATAATTTTAAGATTAACATCGTCTGAATCATTTAAAGCGGTATACAAATCACAGATCACACACTTTTCAATCAAACGCTTTCTATCTGGAGTATAAGAATATCACACTATAGAATAGAGAGAATAGAAAAGTATGGATTTCATGAAATGAAAGCTAGGCTTAGATTTCTGGATTTCGTAGAGCTAGAAACGATCTCACCGAGTATAGAATATTACTTAGCCTAGGTTGTCGTGCAATGTCAAGTAGTCACTCTCTCACACATCAATGGATCTCCTCCCCCAAGCTTATCTATAAGCGTGGTGGCACAAAAATATTTACATCCCCATTTATGTATACATATAGCCCCAAAATCAATGAAGAGAAAGAAGAGAGAAAGAAAGTGAGATGGGATCTTTTATTGAGGATTTTTCCTCTTTTCTTTTCTCTCTCTTTTTTTTTTTTCTTTTCTCTCTCTTTTTTTTTCAATAAGCAATATATTCACAATGATCCCAACTCAGAGAGAGATAATGATATGCAAGTATGTTTTTCTCCCTTTCATTCATTTTTTTTTTGGAATAGAATAGGGGATTTGGAGCTAGGAATTAATAGCGGGGGAAATGCCATAAAATAGAATCACTAAGGGGAGATTCACCAAAGATTTTAAAAGTAGAGAAATGATGTTCAAGATTTGTGGAGAAAGAAATATATATAACTCTCGGCTCACTCTATAAGACATGCACGACAACTTCAGCAGGGTAATCTAATCTACTCAGTTTTGATCACAAAAAGCTAACTAATCCCGATATATCATAGCTAACATCATTCAATCATCCTGAAGTGAAGTGTACAATTCATGCATATAGAAGTGATAAAGGAAAAGAAATCAGTACTCCAGATATAGGCATTCAATGCGTGAATCTTGGTGTGTTTTCTGAGATAGCATACATATGAATATTCAGGCTCAGCTAATAATAAAACTTCATCCATTTTCATGTGAAAAAAAAGGTGTGGGTTACCATTTCTAAATGCAAGGCAAGTCATAGCATATGATATCAGATATAAAACCTAAGACATGACAAATATAGCATGCATATAGAATAAGCTGACTCCACGTAGACATCATCACAGAAAATTCATCTCTAGCATGAGATGAAAAAGAAACGAAGTAAAGATGACGATATTGCGATGCTTTTCACGTTTTGTTGTTTTTGTCGCATTTCAGGTGATTTGGGCGATCTAAATGGCATGCAAACATGCGGAAAAAGGTGTAAAATAAGGAGTGATCACGCCTGGGAATCGTTCAACGGTAGCTTGTGCGAAATAATTAGAGAAGGCCCAAAACTATATTGTAATAGTCTGTGCATAACAGGCGACTGTAGAACAAAACACAGTCGACTGTTTTTGAGACAGACGACTGTAAGCTGTTCAGCAGTCGGCTGTTATGAACAATCCTAGCACAAACAAAAGAGAATTGAATTGGGATCAAAGGACAATTGGTCTAATGAAGTCCTATGACAGAATTTAGATGTGTGTGAGTGCTCCATCAAAGTTCTACTTCTAAGCTACATATGATCACTCCTTATTTTACACCTTTTTTCCGCATATTTGCATGCCATCTAGATCGCCCAAATCATGTTTTTCACGATATATCGACGATATTGCGATGCTTTTCACGATTTGTTGTTTTTGTCGCATTTCAGGTGATTTGGCGCGATATGGAGTGATCTCGAGATGCGCTTACTCTAGACGGTCACCGACGACCTCCCCGAGGGGTGCTTTGCTGATGGAGAGGAGCGGAAGAAGAATGGACATCACAGGAGCGACGAGGAGGACAAAATAAGCAGATTGGGCATTTTTTGTGTCCCACTCGGCCGAGTGGAGGAGCCACTCGGCCGACCAGCGAGACACTGCTCGACCGACCTGTTCAGACACGAGTTACCTGTGCACTCGGCCGAGCACAGAAGACCCACTCGGCCGAGTGACGATACCACGTCCGCCCGAGTGGCGCCCAGACGAAGCCCTTCCAAAACATCGAAGTTTCTGTTTTTCGGCTGCCTGAACTTCAGAAGACCCACTCGGCCGAGTGGAGAATCCCGTCCGCCCGAGTGCAGTGAAGTCATCGGCCGAGTGACGACAACTCACTCGGCCGAGCCGCCCCCGAACTGAAGACCCCTGAAAGCCTCGACTTACTGGAAAATTGCAGGGTTTTCACTCGGCCGAGCGACTTTTGTCACTCGGCCGAGTGCGATGCGCTGCCTGTAGCGAAAACTGCGGAAAACAGGCTGTGCAGGGGCATTTTGGTCACGATTTTTGGACGATTTTTGGGGCTATTTAAGCCCTGTTTTTACCCTAGTTTTGAGAGCTCTCTCTTAGATTTTTTGCAGCTTTTTAGATTAGTTTTTTTAGCTTTATTCTTGTGATTGGAGAAGGAGCAAAACTTGGATTTTTGTTGGATTAATTGAAGAACTACATTGGTTTGCATCTCTTTTCCCTAAAAATTCTATTTTTATTGTTTATATCATTGTTGTGATGAATTTCATTGCTTATTTCAACGATTATTTTTGTGATCTTGCTATGATTTGTGAGTAGTCTCCACGTCTTGGGGCGTGGGGATGAACCCTACAAGCCCACTTTCATATTTGTGATGAATTGGTAGAAATTGAGCTAGAATTGTTATTAGGGATTAGATTGGGATCAATATACTACGGATGGCTAGGTATTCATATCAATTGGGATTTGCAAGAGATTGGATCCCAATTTGATAGGAAGCCCTAGAAATCCGAATTGGGTTGGAGTCGGATTTTTTCGAAGTATCGGTTTGCAAGAGATTGGATCGATACTAGGATTCCCGGTGGCAATCCTATACCGATACCTGTTTGCAAGAGATTGGACGGGTAGGAACTATCCTAATCTAGATCGTGGACCGAGTTTGCAAGAGATTGGGCTCGGTGCGCGATTGGACGATGATGTTGATCCTAATGCTAGCTTCCCTAGGGTAGGGTTTGCAAGAGATTGGACCCAACCCTAGGATAGCTATAGACCGGCAACAGCGCGAGAGCGTGAGCTTGGTTCTACATTCAGTTGCAACTAGTTCATCCGAATTCTCATTCTAGCAATTTTGATACCGATGAACCACATTTATGAAGCACGGTGTGTAGCGGGGATTCCCCATTCCCTAGACGTTCTTTATTTGATTTGATATTTCGCACATTTGTCTGACGATTGTGACAGGATCGCCAAAGGCAAAATTCTCTTCTTAAATAGCCAGGTTGATCGGAGCAAACACAGTCATTCGTCCTCCCTGTGTTCGATATCCCGCTCGCTGCTACACCGTGCACTTGCGGTAAAACTACAACCGTTCTTTTGGGTCACGTCCCGGAGCGATCAAGTTTTTGGCGCCGTTGCCGGGGAGGCGATTGCGTTTGATTCTTTCTCACCCTAGCTATTCTTTTTTTATTACTATTATTATCATTATTTTTATTTCTTATTTCTTACCCAACCCTTCCACGGTACTAATCATTTCTTTGAAACTCTGTTTCCCCTGTGCATGTACACGAGATCTACGGCGGACCCTGAAGCTTTATTATTTGATCCCGAGATTGAACGTACCGCACGGAGACTTAGAGCGGAAAAGAGACAAAATCCGGAAGGGAGGTATATGACCAACCCAGAAACTCCTGAAGAATTGGCGGCAAGGATGGCGAGGATAATTTCTATTCGCGATAGGCTTCGGCCTAAGACCTCTTCTACTACCTCGTCCATTGCCGTGCCGCAGTTGGCGGCTGACAAGAACTTCGAGCTAAAGACTGGATTGGTGGTTTTGATGCAACAAGACCCATTTCATGGGAACGCCCATGAGAACCCCCACTACCACATCCAATTATTCTTGTCGAAGTGCGCCACATTCCAGATGCCGGGGGTCTCCATCGATGCTATCAGACTGCGTCTCTTCCCCTTTACGCTTAAGGACAAGGCACTCTATTGGTTGAGGACGCAGGCTGACGGAGTCTTCACCACTTGGGACGAGTTGGCGAGTGCATTTATTGATAAATTCTATCCGCCATCCAAGACGGTGAAGATCCGGAGCGCTCTCATGTCCTTCAAGCAAGGACCACATGAGACGCTCTATGAAGCTTGGGAGCGTTTTAAGGATTTGCAACATCAATGCCCGCACCACAGTATAGAAGATTGGGAGCTAGTTCACAGCTTCTACAACGGTCTCCAACCGGGGACCAAACAAATTATTGATGCCGCGGCGAATGGTGCTATCTTGTCAAAGACTCCCGAGGAAGCTACGGCCCTAATTGAGGAGATGGCCTCGAATAATCAACAATGGGGCGATGAGTGAGGACACTCTACGTCCTCCTTAAAGCCAACTAGCATCTACGAGGCAAAGGCCGTAGCGGAGCTTACGAGCAAGTTTGATTCTCTCCACAAGGTAGTGGAGAGATTGGAGAAGTTCATCACGGAGCCCCAAGAGACCCCTTCCACCTCCGCGCCGACGAACCAAATGTGTGATTGGCAAGACCAATCTTAAGCCATGTACTCGGGAGGAGAGCAAGTAGAAGGATCCTTGGAGCAAGTACAATATGTTGCGGGGAACCAAGGGTATTGGGCCAATCCGGCCACAAGAAATCATCCCGGATTCTCTTACGCCAACAATGAAGGAGCTTTGAACCCGCCACAACAACCACCTCAACAAGCTCGACCACCACCACCCCAACAACAATACTATCCACCGAGGGGGCCTCCACAACAAAACTTTCAACCAAAGCAACAAGTTCCACCATATAGGCCTCCCGGATACAACCAAGGGTGGAGGAATCAAAATCAAAACCCTCCACAAGATCCACAACGATCCGACTTCGAAACTAGAGTGGAGGCGTTCATGGTCGAGCAAAATAAGGTAAATGCTAGCTTGAAGGCGGGGCAAGACTCCCTTAATACCGTTGTGGCTCAAATATCGGAGCAATTGGCGTTGCTCAACCGGAACACTCAAAGATTGCCGGCGCAACCGGAGCAAAACCCACGGGGCAACACGGGCCACATCAATGCCGTAGTTGCCGTTACTACTAGAGGCGGGAAGGACACCACCCCCGCCATGATTCCTATTGAGGAGCCCGTGGAGGAAAGCTTGGAGCCAATTGAGCCGATAGTTGAAGTTGAAAAGGAGAAGGAGCCACAAGACAAAGAGAAATCTAGAGCGGAGCAATTGATTGAGGAAAGGCGCTTCATGCCACCGGTCCCATTCCCCCAAAGGCTCGCTAGAGCGAAAATGGAGAAAAGGCTAGCAAAATTTCTCGAGTACCTAAGAGGAGTTAGCCTTAACATTCCCTTCCTTGACGCCATCGTCGAGATCCCCACGTATGCTAAATTTTTGAAGGACTTGATTTCGGGGAGGAAAAGGAAGGAGAAGATCATGCTAGCCGAGGAGGGCTCTTGGTTCACCAAGAGAGAGAAGGAGCCGGCAAAATTTAAAGATCCTGGGAGTTTTCGGATTCCTTGCACTTTGGACGGCATCCCTCTTCAAAAGGCGTTGGTTGATCTTGGGGCTAGTGTGAGCCTCATGCCTCTCTCCATGTTCTTAAGGTTAAACACCGGGACAAAGTTGAAACCCACCGACATGCGCATTCAATTAGCCGATGGACGGATAACAAGGCCGGTGGGGATTGCCGAAGACATACCGCTACAAGTCCCGGGTGGAATATGCTTGCCATGTGACTTCGTGATCATGGACGTCAAGGAGGAGGGAGACACTTCATTGATACTTGGACGCCCGTTCCTAGCCACCGCCGGAGTCATCGTCGACGTGCGCGAAGGTACCCAAACTTTAAACGTCGGAAACATCGAGGTGGAGCTCCACATTCCTAAGGCCATGAAGCACATGCCTTACCACGAGGAACTTGACTACATGGACCTCCTCGACGAGGTGATAGAGGAGGCGATCCCTCACTCAATTGGCGCTCTTTTTGACGAAGATTTCGAGGAAGGCCCGGATTTAGGCCACGATGAGAAGAAAAATGATTCCCCCGACCTCTCCGCTGAAGATGATGAAGGCGACGCTGATGTCGCAAGGATTCGAGAGCTCTGCAAGCTCGCGAAACTAAAGTCTCCGAAGAAAGCTCCGCCGGCACGGAAATCGACATTACCGGCAAAACTGTTGACCGGAGCAAATGCTAGCTTGGGGGAGCCTCCCCCTAATACTATTCGAGACGAGAGACCACCGCGGGAGAACACTACACCGCAACTTCCCAATCGAAGCGTTCTCCCCGGAAAGTTTGATGGGTGCATCTCATATGCACCGAACATCCCGCATTGATTGAAAATTATAGGGGGTCGAGCTCACGACCTTAAACGAGCGCTTGTCGGGAGGCAACCCGACGGTTTTTGCTTTATTTTTACCTTTTCTTTATTTTCGTTTAAGAAATTTTTAGTGTTTTGAGTCGTTCGCCTAAAAATTTTGTGATAACGGGTCCTATTTTTCTTGACAGGAGAGGAGATAGGTAGATCCATCATGAGGAGGATGAACGCGACGACGAGGAGCGCCCCAAGAAGGCGCTCGACGCTTAGGAGGAAGACGGAATCGACTGGAGGAAGAAAGACGGAGTTTAAAGCCCAAACGAAGACAAACAGCAGAGATTAAGGCTCACTCGGTCGAGTATACTAGTCACTCGGCCGAGTACACAAGTTCGTCCGGCCGAGCCGCTCACGAACGAGGGAAGTCTGCTGTACCCAACTCTCTGTTTATTTTCCTGATTTCAATATAACTGCTACTCGGCCAAGTACATATTCCCACTCGGCCGAGTAAAACGGATACCCTCCTAGGGCGAGTCTTGCCGAGTAGCTTGAGTCACTCGGCCGAATGGACTTACTCCACTCGGCCGAGGCTGGCAAAGCCACTCGGCCGAAGCGTAAGCGGGGAGGAAATTTTCATTGGCCCCGCTCGGCCGAGTGACCACGTCACTCGGCCGAGTCGTAACTTCTATTATATAAGGAGCTGAGGGGGCGCATTTTTCGAAATCGCAAAATCCCCCAAACCGCCCGACGCCTCAGCTCCCCTCGCCCGAACCCCCCTCGCTCGCGCCCATACTCGGCCGCCCGCACCGCCGCTCGGCCCGCCACCGCCGGCCGACCACCGCCGCGACTCGCCCGAGTCGCCGCCGGCGGCAGCTGCTCCGGCCACCTCCGGTATCACCCCTATTGCCTGTTTTCTCCTCTTTTCGAGTATTTCTTGAGGATCCATGTGCTAAACGCCCCCCTAGCCCAAATCAATTCTTATATCTATCTATTATACCCCTAATACTCCATACATTTTGAATATTACCCGCTGAAATCACCGTTTCATGCGCAGGTTGCTTTTTGGAGCTTAGGGGAGCCCAGGGGAGCTTCTACGGGCTGATCCGGACTTCGCGGAGGCGCTGACTTCGCACGCTTCCACTGCTTAGCACTCGCGGCGTGTCGGGGTACACTCTTTCCACTCTTTTACACGCACCGCACTTTTTTCATTTTTCGGCGCGCTCGGGGCCGATATGCCGCCCCGGACACGGCCGCGTTCGAAGAGAGCTTCCGCTAAGCGGAAGCGGTCGGATGATGCCGGCCCCTCCCACGAGTTGGAGGACTCTCCTCCACCGTCCCCCACACACCCCGCTCACCCAGCACAGCCTGCAGGCCCCGCACACCCCACACAGCCTGCAGTGCACCCACAGCCCGCACAGCCTCTCCCTGCCGACCCACAGCCACCACCACCGGCTCCACTGGTCGGGCCGCTCGGGATTACGTTCCGAGACGACGCACACCGCGCCGTCTTCGAGCGTATCTCCCAGCGCTCGATCGTACCCTCCAGGTTTGCACACCTCGCTGACCTAGGACGCCTGGGGGTACTAGAGGGGATGCTCACGTTGTACGACAACGTGGGCTGGCGAGATTTTCTGCAGGTGTCGGCGGATACTTTTACCCGCCCGACACTTGAGGTTTTGAGTTCGATCGCCCGGACCGACGAGGGATGCTCATTCTGGTTCATGGATCGAGAGTGCCAGGTCACTCTCGATATGATGAGAGCATTCTTCTCGTGGCCCGCTGTCCCCGGTGCCGATCGCGGTTACGGCCCCACCCATATCCCCCACCTTCCTTCGACGCCGGTGCCTTCTGGGCCCGGATTACGGGTCACCACGCTGCCTTTGACCCTAGTAGGGCCAAGGCCTCGGCCATTGTCCACCCCTGCCTCTGCATAGCCCAGCGCCTCATGGCGACCACCTTTTTGGCCAGATATGAGCCGGGCACGATGTCTACGCCAGAGCTCTACATGCTCTATGCGATGACACGTCCCAGAGCTCTATCTAGGGATGGAGACGAGCTTGTCCCCGCCGTCGTGATCGACATTGCGGCTTGGTTTTTAGACCGCATCATTGTATCGGTGGGCGCTCGCTCACCGATATGCTGCGGCGGTCTGATCACCTTGCTTACCATGATGACCGGCGAGGACCTACCTGACGACTTGCGACGCGTCCCGGGCCCCACTTCTCTGTCGATAGACGTTATGGCCCGGATGAAGATGCTTCGTCCGTATGGTGAGCGTCACTGGATCTGGTTGCACGGCCCTTACGGTACCAACTACATGATTCTCCCGAGCCCTGCTCGGACTCAGATTGCACCAGCCCACGTCGACTGGCTCCCTGCGATGGATGTTCTTATCCCCGCTGCCTACGTGCTCGAGGCCGAGGAGGCCGAGCAGGCCCACGCTGCCCAGGCTGCCCCCGCAGACCCTGCTGCACACCCTGCCGAGCCTGCTGCCGACCCTGTTGACCCAGTGGCCCCTCAGCCTATTCCTGATGTTTCTGCCGCTCTTGACACCTCTGTCCCCACCTCTGTCAGTGTCACGAGTACCTCAGCTGAGCCCACTTCCACCACCACTTCCGAGGCTGTCACCACCACTCCCACCACCACCACTGGCCATCTGTCCGTCGAGCCACTTTGCTCCGCACTCCCCGAGCGCCCACCGACCTTTGTTGAGAGTGGAGAGCCCTCGTTTGCTGCGGTCGTGGAGACCATGGCTAGCATTATCTCTGCTGGGGTTGCGCCTTTTGGTCCACACACTTCCGCCCCAGCGGTAGTTACCTCTGTCTCCACCCCTGCTGTATTTTCTGAGAGCGTCGTGGCGTCTGTCCACACTTCTGTGCCACTGACCTCTCTAGCCGCCTCGCAGCCACTTTTTCACTCTTCTTTCGCTGCCGCTGCCTCCACTTCTCACCGCGCGTCCCGGCCTCACACTGAGGCCAGGCCCACATTTGCAGGCACGACACCTTTTGTCCCCTTCCCTGCTAAGCCCGTTACATACTCTACTCGCGTACGCCAGCCTCGCCCTGCACAGCCTAGACCGGTGCGTCCCTCTGCACCACCCCCGCCCGACACTGTACTGCAGAGCATACGTGCTCTTGAGTTGGCGGTGAGTGGTCTTAGAGGTGACCTTAGGACCCTGTCCTCCACCGTCTCTGCGATGGCTGGACGCTTCGAGCTGATCCCCCAGATCCATTACTGCCTTACACAGGTCTTGGAGCGTCTCCCACGCGTACCCCCACCCACCCAGCAGGTTCCCACACACACTTCCACACACACTAGACCTGCTTCCACTTCCACGCCCACCCCAGCTCAGCAGCCTACACCACCACCACCACCTCCGCCACAGGACGGAGACGGCGCAACACCACCTTCTTAGGCACCCTTGATGCCTTGATTTATTCCTGCCGTTGTGCTGCCCGTTTCTGCTGGGTCCTGTTGCACTTTTTGCCCCCCCTCCCCTCACTTATTATGGTATTCTCTTTTTGATCATATCTTTTTATATCTATTTTGGGAGAGAGGGAGAGTTTTTGGTGACACTTATATCTATGTATCGCTCCTATCTGTGCATGCATCATGTCCGCATCATATTTTCATTTCTTTATTTTACCTTTACCTTTTCATTTTTCCATGCATGCATCCTCACTTGCCCCTCCCATCGCTTGTCTCTCGGTGTGCCACACTTTGCACATTGAGGACACTGTGCCGTTTAGCTTGGGGGAGTGAGTTCTCACGTTCTTTTTCGATTTGCCACCTTTATTTTTAGTTTTTCACACCATTTTTTTCGCTTTTGCACTTATTTTTCATTACTTTTCTTTTATTTTGCCATGCATCACGTTTTTCTTATTTTCCTGTGTGCCGCATTGCATAGTTTCTATTTTCCATTTATCTTTATTTCTTTTTCATCTCATGCTAGAGATGACTTTTCTGTGATGATGATGACGTTGGATTTAGCTTATTCTATATGCATGCTATATTTGTCATGTCTTAGGTTTTATTTCAGATATCAGATGCTATGATTTGCTTTGCATTTAGAATAGTAACCCACACCTTTTTCCGCATGAAAATGGATGAAATTTTATTATTAGCTGAGTCTGAATATTCATATGTATGCTATCACAGAAAACACACCAAGATTCACGCATTGAATGCTTATATCTGGAGTACTGACTTTCTTTTCCTATATCACTTCTATATGCATGAATTGTACACTTCACTTCAGGATGATTGAATGATGTTAGCTATGATATATCTGGATTAGTTAGCTTTTTTGTGATCGAAACTGAGTAGATTAGATTACCCTGCTGAAGTTGTCGTGCATGTCTTATAGAGTGAACCGAGAGTTATATTTATTTCTTTCTCCACAAATCTTGAACATCATTTCTCTACTTTTCAAATCATTGGTGAATCTCCCCTTAGTGATTCTATTTTATGGCATTTTCCCCCGCTACTAATTCCTAGCTCCAAATCTCTTATTCTATAAATAAAAAAAAAGAGAGAAAAACATTCTTGCACATCATTATCTCTCTCTGAGTTGGGATCGTTGTGTATATATTGCTTATTGCAAAAAAAAAAAAAAATAACACAAAAGAAAAAAAAAGAGGAAAAATCCTGAATAAAAGATCCCATCTCACTTTCTTTCTTTCTTCTTTATTTTCGTTGCTTTTGGAGCTATATGTATAAAAAAAATGGGGATGTAAATATTTTTTTATGCCACCACGCTTATAGATAAGCTTGGGGGAGGGGATCCATTGATGTGTGAGAGAGTGACTACTTGACATTGCACGACAACCTAGGCTAAGTAATATTCTATACTCGGTGAGATTATTTTTAGTTTTACGAAATCCAGAAATCTCAGCCTAGCACTCATTTCATGAAATCCATACTTTTCTATTCTCTCTATTCTATAGTGTGATACTCTTATACTCCAGATAGAAAGCGTTCAATTGAAAAGTGTGTGATCTGTGATTTGTATACCGCTTTAAATGATTCAGACGACGTTAATTTTAAAATTATTCCGTTTTTCATGATTATATCGTTTTTCGTGGGTTTTCTATTTCTATTTGCACTATTATACTATGATATCAAAATAAAATTCTTTGACATGTATTTTTCATTCGGTGCATGCTATAAGAGTGAGTGAAACCCACGTCCTGAGAAAATGATCTAGCATCCTACCTCTTCGCTTCTTTCTTTCTTTCTTCTTTATTTTCATTTCGTTTTCATTCTTCTTCGTTTTTCATTTTTTCATTTTTCGCCGTTTTCGTTTTCCAAATCCACCGGGTTCGCCTTTTACTTATCTTCCTCGAGGACGAGTAAGAGGCAAGCTTGGGGGATTTTGATCACTCCTTATTTTACACCTTTTTTCCACATATTTGCATGCCATCTAGATCGCCCAAATCATGTTTTTCACGATATATCGACGATATTGCGATGCTTTTCACGATTTGTTGTTTTTGTCGCATTTCAGGTGATTTGGCGCGATATGGAGTGATCTCAAGATGCGCTTACTCTAGACGGTCACCGACGACCTCCCCGAGGGGTGCTTTGCTGATGGAGAGGAGCGGAAGAAGAATGGACGTCGCAGGAGCGACGAGGAGGCCAAAATAAGCAGATTGGGCATTTTTTGTGTCCCACTCGGCCGAGTGGAGGAGCCACTCGGCCGACCAGCGAGACACTGCTCGGCCGACCTGTTCAGACACGAGTTACCTGTGCACTCGGCCGAGCACAGAAGACCCACTCGGCCGAGTGACGATACCACGTCCGCCCGAGTGGCGCCCAGACGAAGCCCTTCCAAAACATCGAAGTTTCTGTTTTTCGGCTGCCTGAACTTCAGAAGACCCACTCGGCCGAGTGGAGAATCCCGTCCGCCCAAGTGCAGTGAAGTCATCGGCCGAGTGACGACAACTCACTCGGCCGAGCTGCCCCCGAACTGAAGACCCCTGAAAGCCTCGACTTACTGGAAAATTGCAGGGTTTTCACTCGGCCGAGCGACTTTTGTCACTCGGCCGAGTGCGATGCGCTGCCTGTAGCGAAAACTGCGGAAAACAGGCTGTGCAGGGGCATTTTGGTCACGATTTTTGGACGATTTTTGGGGCTATTTAAGCCCTGTTTTTACCCTAGTTTTGAGAGCTCTCTCTTAGATTTTTTGCAGCTTTTTAGATTAGTTTTTTTAGCTTTATTCTTGTGATTGGAGAAGGAGCAAAACTTGGATTTTTGTTGGATTAATTGAAGAACTACATTGGTTTGCATCTCTTTTCCCTAAAAATTCTATTTTTATTGTTTATATCATTGTTGTGATGAATTTCATTGCTTATTTCAACGATTATTTTTGTGATCTTGCTATAATTTGTGAGTAGTCTCCACGTCTTGGGGCGTGGGGATGAACCCTACAAGCCCACTTTCATATTTGTGATGAATTGGTAGAAATTGAGCTAGAATTGTTATTAGGGATTAGATTGGGATCAATTTACTACGGATGGCTAGGTATTCATATCAATTGGGATTTGCAAGAGATTGGATCCCAATTTGATAGGAAGCCCTAGAAATCCGAATTGGGTTGGAGTCGGATTTTTTCGAAGTATCGGTTTGCAAGAGATTGGACCGATACTAGGATTCCCGGTGGCAATCCTATACCGATACCCGTTTGCAAGAGATTGGACGGGTAGGAACTATCCTAATCTAGATCGTGGACCGAGTTTGCAAGAGATTGGGCTCGGTGCGCGATTGGACGATGATGTTGATCCTAATGCTAGCTTCCCTAGGGTAGGGTTTGCAAGAGATTGGACCCAACCCTAGGATAGCTATAGACCGGCAACAGCGCGAGAGCGTGAGCTTGGTTCTACATTCAGTTGCAACTAGTTCATCCGAATTCTCATTCTAGCAATTTTGATACCGATGAACCACATTTATGAAGCACGGTGTGTAGCGGGGATTCCCCATTCCCTAGACGTTCTTTATTTGATTTGATATTTCGCACATTTGTCTGACGATTGTGACAGGATCGTCAAAGGCAAAATTCTCTTCTTAAATAGCCAGGTTGATCGGAGCAAACACAGTCATTCGTCCTCCCTGTGTTCGATATCCCGCTCGCTGCTACACCGTGCACTTGCGGTAAAACTACAACCGTTCTTTTGGGTCACGTCCCGGAGCGATCAACATACTAGAAGAGATAAAAGAAAAATTACATTGACAAATAATCTCTTCTTTCCATTGTATGAGCTTGAAGTCTTTACGGAGCTTCAATCAACAATCTACGATCATCCAATTCATGTTATTTGCCTTCAATGACGTTTGTGAGCCATCCATTGCTATTTGATCTTCATAATAAGCTTAGGCAATGGATTAATTGCAAAATAGGGGATTAGTCACAAGTATTTATGTTTGCCCATCATTAACACCAAGTAGGGAGAAATCCAATACTCAACAGTTCTTGCCTTCCGCTCGCTATCCGGACATGTCTCGCTGTGCTATCCACGGTCGAGACGTTGCTGACGATGCAGATCTATCGCCGTTCAGACCCGACGTCCGCTTTACGATCAAACGCCGAAAAGGTTAGTCCCCTAACGCGTAGTAAGAACCCACACCATAGCAAATCTAAAACCTAATCAAAAAGTCATCAACGATAACTAAGTTTACATTTCTGCTCCTTTAAAATGTTGCTCAACCTTAGACATCGACGAACGAACTTGAATATCTGTGAACATAGGATAGTCGTCGATTAGACGGAACGAATCAAAAAGATGTGACTTTTGACTGTTAGGGTAGTCCCGCCAAACTTAGAAACTTACCATAATAGGATTGATGAAAAACGCGTTCTGACACCGCAATTGCCTCGTTTCAGACGGACCCTCGCCGATGCGCCGTTTCGACGAGACGATCCAGACCGACGACTCCCTCGCCATCGCAGGCAAGTGTTTCCCACTTGCGTATTTTTGGCCACGTTATGGCCATCTTTCCTTGAACCGTAAAAGTACGACTAAAGAGAACCGGACATGAAATGATAGCGTACGGGACCCCTTTGACAGCTTAGACTTGACGACGAAGTCTAAGCACAAACAACAACAACAACTGACACCTTAGGGCTATTCTGTGTGTGAGTGCGTATGGACACCCTAGAACAACTTTGCCCTTGCCATGTCATGAACATCTTGCACGTCATGTCTTACACCGCCTAAGGGTAATAAGACACTCACCTAGCAGAGTGTGTGATCTTTGTTACAGTTTCACCTACGGGACGTTCGTCGCTCACTAAGGGAGTGAGAGATACGCTATCGACCGTGGAGATAGAGGCACTCACCTAGCAGAGTGAGTGGTCCTATACAGTGGTACAGATTCACCTACGGGAAGCTCGGCACTCACCTAGCATAGTGAGTGTCCCTACAGACCGTAGGGATAGAGGCACTCACCTAGCAGAGTGAGTAGTCTTATACAGTGGTACAGATTCACCTACGAGAAGCTCGGCACTCACCGAGCAGAGTGAGTGTCCCTGCAGACCGTAGGGATAGATGCACTCACCTAGCAAAGTGAGTGGTCCTATACAGTGGTACAAATTCACCTACGAAAAGCCCGACACTCACCTAGCAGAGTGAGTGTCCCTGCCGACCGTGGGGATAGAGGCACTCACCTAGCAGAGTGAGTGGTCCTATATTGTCTTGTCTTGAGCACTTGGGTTTGGGGTAAGGTTGAGCGGTCGCACGGGAAGAGGGTCTGGCCGCCCTCGAACCGTAAGGCGTGAACCCTTCGTGACACACACAGCACTTCTTGTCCTGTCCTGTCCTGTCTAGCCTAGTCCTGTAGCCAGTGGCACACGTTATGGCTATTGTCTTTCACGTTTACTTTCCTGCTCCGCTTTTACTTTCCTTGTAAAATAGTATAACTGTCATGTCATCACAACTACATGTAATCAACCAGTAAAACGTTGTTAAAAATTATTTCACACTTGCAATAGAGTCTAACCTTTCCTTGTATACTTTATTTGACGTACAGCTCCTTTCCTCTTGGGTGTTGCATGTCAGGTACCGAGCCAGAGTACGTGGACGAGCCAGAGCTACCTGAGGACGTGGAGCTGGAGGACATTGACCCGGAGTACTTTCCTGACGAGGACCAGTCCTAGAGCTACTTCCCTGTTGCGGTTCCTCAGAAGTTTTTACTGCCTTCTAGTTCAGGTGCGTAGCACCGTTTTACTCTTTGCCTAGGTTGGGTGCTTACACCATTAGTTTCCTTTCTGTAGTTGTTGCCATGCTGGGCATTACTTTCCTTTTTAGACTCTTGTACATCTGGATATCTTGACGGAATAAAATGAATGCAACTTCAGTACTTTCTGTCGTTACGAATTTTATATATGCAAGAACCTATTTCTGTAAATGGTATCCCTACAGACGTTTATTGGGCCCGAGCCTCACAGCTCCGGTCCATGCGGACCTTAGTCACGTTTCGCTTCCGTCGTTTTGGGAAGTGGGGCGTGACAGGTTTTAGTGGTGGCCCATGCAGGTCCTGCAATTATAAAAATTCGTAGCAATAGTATTACTCGCATTCATTTTTAACCTCCAGTTTATCTTGTACGATTCTAAATTGGGTCTTCCTTGTCAAGAGGATGGCAGGAGGACACAATACCCGAGCCGGACCTTCAGCTGACGGGGCCATGTATGGCCAAGGTGACGAGTTTTGCAAATTCCTTGACGTTATGAGAGAAATGTTGGATGTTCAGTAGCGGTTGGTTGAATAGGCACATCGGGCTGCCCGTGCTGCCCAGGCTGCTCCGGCTGCACCACCACCGTCATCGCGAGGGAAACGACTACTGGCGCAGTTCAGGCCAGCAGCTAAGCCTGCAGTGGGACCCGTTCAGTCGGTGCCTTTCAAGAGGCTAGGAGCACCTGCCCAGAACCAGGCCAGGGATCGATGTCATTACTGTGGCAAGCTGGGGCATCATTTGAGTTCCAGTAGGAAGAAGTTGGGTTTGTGTCTGGCATGTGGAGCTGCCACGCACGTGGTTAAAGATTGCCCGATGTATCGCCATACTGAGGGTGGAGCACCAGCTCCACTGTAGAGTAGAGCGCCTGCCCAGAGAAGAGCTATTGTTCGTGGAGCTTATACCATGACGGCCGTGGATGGCGTCATTGCATGTAATTCCGTAGACTTAGTCTTTCATATTATTGTATAGCTTATTTTTGGCTGCATGTGATTGTATGAAAACTTTTTGTTATCTTTTAAATCAAATCTTTAATGTTTTGAAACTAGCCCACAAAGATCACAACCCCCTATCTTCCACCATCCAATACCACAACCCCACACGTTTTTCCCACATGTCTTTAAAATATGTCATTGGCCTTCAACTTTCCTTTCTCTTCCTTCCCTCTCCGGAAGTGTTAATTTCATTGTTGTTATATTGTTAGAACTGGTTATTATTGTTTTAGGATAACGTGTGTGCGGGTAGGAAGAGCATGAGGTGAGATATGATGTAGCGGTGATTAGTTGTTTTTGAACACAGGGATATTAGATTAGATTTCTTTGGGATGAAGAGAATGATGTGTCCAAGACTTATTTATTTGTTATACCAGTGCGTAACGGACTCAATGGAGAATTCTGGTTGAATAAAAATTGTACACAGAGAGATGAGTATTCATCAGATCTGAAACTTGGACGAGCGGTAGATAGGAGTAGCTATGGAGGTACAGTATGATTTAGAGTGATCATGAAATGAGTAGAGCATTTAAAGCATCAAGACTTGATTATTAAGTTGATGTGAGCAAACATTGGAAATAACACGACATGTTGAGATGAATGAATGGTTAGGTAGACGGTTTTAGTATGGTTAGGAGTTTAGATGTTAAGGGCAAGGATAAGATGTGGCTTGATGGTTCATTGATTATGGAGAATAGATTTATGAGTCAATATGATGGATAATATATTGGGGGCGAGATGATTGTTGATTTGTACACGGTAATGTGGATCTATAGTCAGGTGCTAGGATGTGTTTCTAGTTGTAGCTTATTCAGTGGAGAGACGAGTTATGATAAATTGTTGAGGAACACTGATTAAAAGTTATAGGATTAGTGATCATTATGTAGTATATGGGAGTTGCAGGCATATGTGCTTTTAGATATTATTATTATTAGTATAGGTGATTCCGAGGACGGAATCATTTCTAAGGTGGGTAGAATGTAACGGCCGCTTTCCGACCGTTCGTTTTTCGCGCTTACTTTCCTCTTTGGTACTCATATTTTTCTTAGCCCTCTCTTCTATCCGAAATACGCGATGTGATATGTCGTTGTGACCGTATGGAAGAGTAGTTATTTGTGGGATTTTTAGTTACCGTCATTTCACGGGTCATTCTCCTACAAATCAGCTTTGAATGAAAGGGTGTTTGGCATCTAGACTTCAACGCTGAGTTTTTATTTTTATTTTAGTTCTCGGTAGGCTTAGCTCGTGACTGGACCCCGTATCCTTGATCCTCTCGTTGTCACAGTCGTCCCGATATTTTTTTCATAATTTTCGGACACCGTTTGCTTAGCCCATCACACTAATTATCTTCGAAGCCCGTTTAGCCTAATCCACTTTTGAAATTCAAATTAACCCAATCCCATTTGATTCTTATGTCTCATGAGGATTTCCTGGGCTATTCTCACCATATTTCTACCCTCCCTCACACACACACCCTCTCTCCCACTTTGCTAAACTACACCCCTTTTACACCATATATAGCAAATTTGGCATGTTAAAAACAACTCCTCACAAACCCTTAGGGCTTCACGCAAGGCCAGCCGCCCTCCTCTCTACGTGCATTCTTCTTCCTCCCCTCGTCACCAGCAAGAGTTACGGCCACCTCTACCTCCATCATATCCCCCTTGATCCCCTCTACCTACTGCAAGTGTCCTTTGCCCCCTCAGGTCGCCACATCTCCGCGGCAACGCAAAACAGTGACCCGTTGCGCAAATATGTCCTTTCCGACTTATCACTACCGGCTGCCACTGCGCGCAGCCGCCGTCGACCACCCACCATGCCGAGCAAACCCCCATCGACCTCCTTTAATCCTCGGCAGCCCCCTTGCTCCTAGGAGTTCACGCACATTGCCGATCTCGCATGTTTTTCGACGTCATAGCCGCTGCAGTGACTTTTCGTTGCGCTACCTGCAACCGGAGAGATCGACGCTTGCTCGCTGTTCTCGCCATCTGCTCACTGTTTGGGCGTGTCTCGCTACGCTACCCGCAGCCGATACGTTGCTGACGACGCAGATCTATCGCCGTTCAGACCCGACTTCCGCTCTACGATCAAACGCCGAAAAGGTTAGTCCCCTAACGCATAGTAAGAACCCACACCGTAGCGAATCTAAAACTTAATCTAAAAGTCATCAACGATAACTAAGTTTACATTTCTGATCCTTTAAAATGTTGCTCAACCTTAGACATCGATGAACGGACTTGAATATCTGTGCACAAAGGATAGTCGTCGATTAGGTAGAACGAATCAAAAAGATGTGACTTTTGACTGTTAGGGTAGTCCTGCCAAACTTAGAAACTTACCATAATAGGATTGATGAAAAACGCGTTCTGACACCGTCGTTGACTCGTTTCAGACGGACTCTCACCGACGCGCAGTTTCGACGAGACGATCCAGACCGACGACTCACTCTCCACCGCAGGCAAGTGTTCCCCACTTGCGTACTTTCGGCCACGTTTAGTCCATCATTCCTTGGACCGTAAAATTACGACTAAAGAGAACCGGACATGAAATGATAGCGTACGGGACCCCCTTGACAGCTTAGACTTGACGACGAAGTCTAAGCACAAACAACAACAACTGACACCTTAGGGCTATTCTGTGTATGCGTACGTATGGACACCCTAGAACAACTTTGCCCTTGCCATGTCATGAACATCTTGCACATCATGTCTTACACCGCCTCCGGGCAATAAGACACTCACCTAGCAGAGTGGGTGATCTTTGTTACAGTTTCACCTACGGGACGTTCGTCGCTCACCAAGGGAGTGAGAGATACACTACAGACCATGGAGATAGAGGCACTCACCTAGCAGAGTGAGTGGTCCTATACAGTGGTACAGATTCACCTACGGGAAGCTTGGCACTCACCTAGCATATTGAGTGTCCCTATAAACTGTAGGGATAGAGGCACTCACCTAGCAGAGTGAGTGGTCCTATACAGTGGTACAAATTCACCTACAGGAAGCTCGGCACTTACCTAGCAGAGTGAGTGTCCCTGCAGACCGTAGGGATAGAGGCACTCACCTAGCAAAGTGAGTGGTCCTATACAGTGGTACAGATTCACCTACGGGAAGCCCGACACTCACCTAGTAGAGTGAGTGTCCCTGCCGACCGTGGGGATAGAGGCACTCACCTAGCAGAGTGAGTGGTCCTATATTGTCTTGTCTTGAGCACTTGGGTTTGGGGTAGGGTTGAGCGGTCGCACGGGGAGAGGGTCTGGCCGCCCTCGAACTGTAAGGCATGAACCCTTCGTGACACACACGGTACTTCTTGTCTTGTCATGTCCAGTCCAGTCTAGTCCTGTAGCCAGTGGCACATGTTACGGCTATTGTTTTTCACGTTTACTTTCCTGCTCCGCTTTTACTTTCCTTGTAAAATAGTATAATTGTCATGTCATCACAACTGCATGTAATCAACCAGTAAAACGTTGTTAAAATTGTTTCACACTTGCAGTAGAGTCTAACCTTTTCTCGTAGACTTTACCTGACATACAGCTCCTTTTCTCTTGGGTGTTGTACGTCAGGTACCGAGCCAGAGTACGTGGACGAGCCAGAGCTACCTGAGGACGTGGAGCCGGAGGACGTTGACCCGAAAATACTTTTCTGACAAGGACCAGTCCTGGAGCTACTTCCCTGTTGTGGCTCCTAAGAGATTTTTACTGCTTTCTAGTTCAGGTGTGTAGCACCGTTTTACTCTTTGCCTAGGTTGGGTGCTTGCACCATTAGTTTCCTTTTTGTAGTTGTTGCCATGCTGTGCATTACTTTCCTTTTTAGACTCTTGTACCTCTGGATATCTTGATGGAATAAAATGAATGCAACTTCAGTACTTTCTGTTGTTACGAATTTTGTATATGCAAGAACCTGTTTCTGTAAATGGCATCCCTACAGATGCTTATTGGGCCCGAGCCTCACAGCTCCGGCCCATGTGGACCTTAGTAAAGTTTCGCTTTCGTCGTTTTGGGAAGCAGGGTGTGACATCAGCCACTGATGCTCGACAGATTTGTAGAGTCCCGATATCGACGACTTGCTGTCCTTAGCCTCCGTCGCGCCTCCCACTCGACCGCCACCTTGTCTGCCAGAGCTTTCCCCAATGCCTCCTCCAACTCCTTCACCCGTGCCTCAAAGCAGAGTGCTTTGCGATCAGAGTTCTCCACCCGCCGACCTCCACAATCAAGTCGACAGCCTGGTGGTACAGCACGGCCCCGAGAACAGACATCAGCAAACATGACAAGGATTAGTCGAAAGCAACGACGGACTTGGACGACGATATACAAAGGCTCGAGTGACATACCTGATATTCGCTTGCCACAAAGAAGTTGGCCATCCTTTCGAGGTCCAACTTCTGCAGGAACTCCAGATCCTTGGGGAGGATCGAGTTCTCTACCAACATGGCGGTCATCCTGAAGTCCCTCAGGGCCGACTCCTCCTTGCCAATAGCAAAGGGGGATAGATGAAATTCACCTTGGACCGGCCCCGAGGATCGAGATGAGAGTCGATTGAGCAGAAATGCTCAATCGAACTCCCCCAGGATCGAGCTGACCAAAGGAGCAGGCGACACGACGTCACCCCAAGGCCACTGATCCAGAAGGGACATCGTGGAGGCCTGAGACACCAAAGGGGTCTATACCACCTCTGGAGTCTCGAGAGGAGCAACCCCCTTGCCTTTCCCCATGGGATCCTCCTCCTCCACTCGCCTCCTTTTCAGAGATTCCTCCTCCCCGTGAAAGGGCATCTCCCTCTTCTGTCCGACCGCTTTAGTCGGCTCAACTACGTTGGTAGCATCGACGTCGACCACCTCTTGTGGCCCTGTGACCATGACGAAAGCCAGGGGCACAGGAGGCCGTACGGGAGCCTGGCTCGAGGCCCCCCTCGAAGAAGATCAAGAAGAAGGCCTGGATGCCTGCCTAGTCTCCCCCCTTGGAAGAAGAGCTCTGGTGGACAGGGAGAAGCGATCAAGAGCCAGATCCCTCGACACGTGCGCTCGATCGGTCGGCACGGGCACTCGAACTTTCGACCATCCTCTTTTTCTTTCGTTGTTCCTTCCAGACTCGGTCCAAATTGGATTCGCCACTGCGTCGGCTACCGTTGGTCATATCTGCAGACAACGAACATAATTATCGTGAGTAGCAGAGATAAAGATATAGATTCGGGATACCTTACCCGGGCTCCATAGAAGGATCTTTATCGTGTGATCGTCCAACAAATAAAGAATCGACCTATCTTGTCTCGGTCGACTCAATAGAGACTTCATTGCCTCGGCCTCGTCCGGTGACAACCTGGCTCTGACCTGCTCCAAAGACATCCGATACTCCACCGCAAGCTCGGGATCGGAGAACTCCAACCATTGAGCAACGGCCCCAGGTCAAGAAGAACGACGAATACGAAGGTATCTGTCCACCCTGGGTCGAAATTGGGAGGTCGTATATGAACCTAGTACCCGGGCGAGCAACAATATGGTACCACACTTGGTGAGGATCGGCTATTATCCTAAAGAAATACCAAATAGCCCAAGGGTCGAACAAACTCTACAGAGCTCGCACAACTCGATGCAGCCAACTAAGGGAGGGAAAGCTTGAGGAGCGAGTCTACAGATGGAAAGATCCGAGGAGCACAGAACCTCCACAATGAAGGGGTGAAGAGAGAATTGGAGTCCTAAGTGAAAAGATTTGAGATACACCCCAACCTCCTTCTTTTGTGGGAACACACTCTCTCATCCAAAATGGGCACTTTAACCCTAAAGGGATCACAGCAACAACCTCGCCAAATCTCGGCAGTCAGATCGAGGGAAAACCTAGGGGCCATGTCTAAGATGACTACAGGGACCTTCGACCTCCGATCCCTTCGACGAATGGGAAGGCTGGGCTCAACCCAAATTCATTTCCCCTTTCGAGGAACTTCCATGCATCGAGGAGGCCGAAGGTGCTCTGCTAGCTCCTCAGGGGTCGGCACCTTGAACACGACCGGAGCAAACATACCTGACGAACCTAGAAAAGATCAGAGTTGAAGAAGGTGGATACCTTGAAATGGAAACAAGCAATCTCCAGGGAGGCGAATATGGAAGCAAGCTTACGAAACAAGGAGGAAGATGAAGCAGGGAGATCTCTACTATTTTCCTGCTTCTTTCTTTTACATGCAGAAATTCCACCGGCTGACGTCCGATGCACAACACGTCTCCAAGGACAGCCACGAGAAACGGTGGAGATCGCTCCAAAGGCGAAAGGGTTTTAGCGGCATAAATCAAATCAGATATTTCAAAAACCGTTCGCATTTAAAGAGATTACTCATCATTCGGTCACAATCAGCACGGTTCCTGAGGCGCAAATGATGGTGGCCATTGTTAGTGCACGGGTACGAATCCAATTTGGATATCCGCATACCCAACCCGATTAGCTTCCGCGGCCCAATACCCCCCGCGCTCTTAGCGGTGTACAGCTAAAGTCGGACGAATGGGTCATTCAACCGTTGGGCTGGCACCGACATTCAAGGAAGGGTTAACGGGGCCGAGTAAATGGGCAGCCGTTAACTCGAATCCCGGAGAAGATCGTGCCACAATCAATGAGGGACGGTTACACATCATCAAGGAGGAACAACCTATAAATAGACCGACGAACGAAGGTAAAGAGGTTCCATCTTCAAGGTACGAGGTCTAAGACATAGAACTCTATCTTCTCACTTTTACCATTCTTATATTCGAGCTTGCGCCGTCAGTCTTGAGACGAACCTACGTGGGTCGAACTCAGCTGCACCAAACTCCCTCTCTTCCTTAAGTTTCATACTAACTTAAGCATCGGAGGGGATTTGGGTCGAAACCCAGATCTGACCCACACTAACGAGTCCCTGTGGTGCAGATCGACGGTCGCTATTTAACATCGAAGGTCGACGACAAGCTCTCCAACCTCGAACGATCGATGCAATGGTCGCCCGAAGGTCGGTCGAAGGTCGCATCACCTCCAACTACCATCATTCGACCCTGATTCCTCCAACCAAGGGTCCCACTCTAGCTGCTGACGAGGCTCCAACTCAGCACCTCGTGTCTACGTCAGTTTGACAACTGTTTTGGTCAATTTTGGCCTTAACTTGTACAACAGGCAAAAAAATTATGTTGTGCGCGGTGATAAAAATCGATGCACTCGCCAAATTACTCACGGAGCACAACAGTCAAAAATTTGCCTATTGTGCCTGGTGGGTAATTTTGGCGAGTGCATCAATTTTTACTCATGGGGCACAACAGGTAAACGTTTTGCCAGTTGTGTCCCGTGAATAAAAATCGATGCACTCGCCAAAATTACTTACTAGGCACAGCATCAAAAGCTTACCTGTTGTGCGCCGTGAGTAACTGTTGTGCCCAGTTAGTAATTTTGGCGAGTGCATCGGTTTTTACTCACGAGGCACAACATGAAAACTTTTTACTCTCGGGGCACAACGGGCAAAATTTTTGCATGTTGTGCCCCATGAGTAACAATCGATGCACTCGCCAAAATTACTCAATGGGCACAACAGGCAAAGTTTTGCCTGTTGTGCCCCCGTGAGTAAAAATCGATCCAATACCCAACATTACTCACCGCGCACAACAGGCAAAAGTTTTGCATGTTGTGCGCGAAGAGTAATTTTGGGTATTGCATCGATTTTTACTAGCAAGGATATTTCTAGGTTTTTTGAAAATGGCAGTTTCGTAAATTTTCAAATTACTACAGCAGTTGTGCGCGATGGGGCGAAGCAACTCCCTTTCAAATTATCAGCTCACTAGTCATTATCTATGCCCGCGGGAACGGTTCATTTAAGATTTCTCCCGCAAAATCTTTGTTCCCCAAAAAATTATTTACACGGCTAAAATTTAACATAACAATAGATTAGCATAAAAATATTTACCGGCACGGACCCCTTTGGCACAGGCGGTTTCGATGCGAAACAACAAATTCGACGTTGAACAACAAATTCGGCATGGAACAACAAATTTGGCCCGAGTGTCTTCGGCGCGGAACAACAAATTAGCGTAAAAATATTTAGCGGGCGCCTTCGGCGCGGGCACGGAACAACAAACCTCAAGGTATTTTTACGCTACTTTGTTGTTCCGCTAAATTGTTTTACGGTAATTTTTTTATTTTGTTTAATTTAATAGATCATGCTTCTCCACAATCTTTCCCAATGCACTTTTAATTTCAAAGTTTAGGTTTCCAATGCACTTTCCCCCCAAATTTAATATCCACAATCTTTCCCAAGGCACTTTTAATTTCAAAGTTTAGGTTCTCAATGCACTCCCCCCGCCAAATTTAATCTCCACAATCTTTTCCAAGACACTTCTAATTTCAATGTTTTGGTTTCCAAGACACTTTTCCCACCAAATCCCATCCTAACCATTGATTTACCAAGATCAAATATCAGCCACTCTTTATCTTGTCCTAGTCAGCGCTAAAATTCAAAAAACATTGTCAAATGCAATATAGATACATTTCTCTTGCAAATAGATACATTATTATGTTGGATGTTACTTTTCCAAAAAAAAATATCTACCATAATGGCACACAGGAAAAAAGTCACCGTGGCGGCAAAGATTAGAGATCTCCTACATATTACTTGTCCATTAAAAACGATCCAATACCAAATAGCCTACCTATCAAGTATACCAAACTTTGCTACATCGTACCTTTCGGAATAGTTTCTCTTTATCTCTCGTTTCGAATAGGCAATCACAACCTAACTTGGACAAGAAAATTGTTATGCACGGATGGAATAGAATTAGATAGGTTTGTTGTTATTAATCACAGTGAGGGGCTCTAGTTTGAGAATAAAGATTTAGTGTTGGCAGGGTTGTCAAGCATGGAGAATTAGACTGTTCAGGAACTGTCACAATTTCTTAGAAAGAGAAGGTATCAAGCATTGTCCACACGTTCAATAGGGAAAGAGAAACATATAAATGGACCAAAAATTGAAAAATCGTCCAATTGATCCTGTCTAATCACACAAACCTTTCCCCAATTAAATTTTGGGGTAATAACTTAACGTCCTCATAATATTTCTCTGAAAATCACGTAAATATCCTAACATTTTTTTTGCTTCACTTACACATATGAGCCTTCAATTTTTAAATGATCAAATTGCCCTCTCTTTTGCTACCATTGTTGTTGTTTCTTCTTCTATTTTTAGGGGATGACCATTCTCTTCAATCTTTCCTTGTTCTCATTCAAGGTCAAGAAAGAAAGAAAACACAACAAACATTAAGGAGAAAAGAGGGAAGAGGAGAGAGCTCCCTTCTACTTCTTCAAGCCCAAAAAAAGAATCATCCCCAATAAAAACACTGAGAAGAAATAATGATGACGACGACGACGAAGACAACAATAGCAAAAAGAGAGGAAGAAGAAGTAATGAGAAACAAGAAGCAATAGTAGTAGGAACAACAACAACAACAAGAAAGCAATAACAATAGTAAGAAAAGAGGAGAAGCAGCTGTAATTGGAGCAGGACAAGGAGAAGAATATAAAATAAGAAGAAAAACAACAAGAAGAAGAACACAAACTAATAAGAAGTGATATCAATGTCAACAAAGAGAAGAAAAAGAAGAAGAAAAGTTGGGGGCGTTTTGGTTATTTAAAGGAAAAAATTGATCAATCATGTGTGTTAAGTGATCAAAAAGCAAACGTTAAGGGTGTTAAGTAATGTTTCGGGGTGTTTTCTCTCCACATGTTGGTAGTTGGATAGTCCCAAGGTCGCGTCGCTGATATGGAAGATGCTGATGACCTTCGGGATCGGTCGGCCGAGCGGGTTCTGGTGCGAGGATGCTCAGGACCGAGCGATGGGACGTCGAAGTGTAGATTCGGTCGGATGATATCTCATGAGATCTACGAGACAGAAAGCTCGTCAGGGGGTCGGGTCTGGGGCCCGACCAAATCCCCTCTGATGCTTGAGTCAAGGTGTCACACAAAAGAGGCTCGGTGGGGCTAGGTCCAACCCATTGGGGGGCTGTCTGCTAGTCCTCCGATCGAGCTATGGAATAGGAGATATTATTTGATGGAGTATAAGAGTTTGTATTAGGCTACCTCCATGTTGGATCTCGGAGATCATCCCCCCTGGTGCAGCTGCCTCCAAGCCTTCATATAGGTGAGTCCTTCCCCTCCAATGTCAGAGGCAATGATGAGACTTTATGGTCACATTGATGAGGAGGCATTTGAGTCAGCATTTGACCTGAGTAATTGTCATCACTTGAATGTCATGAAGGCGGGCTTTGATTGCTGAATCAATGGCTTTGAGTGCATGGCATAATTGGCGAGTGATTTGTCAACGCCTCCCCCCGACAAGCCACTGTATTCATGGCGTTTATGGCCCTCTTGCTGCCACTATTCGCATTGATGGAGGGTTGAATGACAATTGTTGTTGGCTCGGTTTGGGGATCGATCTCCTCAACCACGGAGAGCGGGTGGTCCATCGGGCCTTCACACAAGTGGGGAGGACGTGACCCGCCCGTAAGGTTCTTGCGCTAGAGCCCAGGGACGTAGTTGGCTGAGTGACTGGTCGCGGTTGACTTGGTTTCCCCCAGCCCGATCAGAGGATTGTATCAATGGCCCCCATCTCTCGTGATTTACCATTGCAAAGGCCGTAAGTTTGGGAGATCTAGCATGAGAGAGATAAGTGGTTCTCTTCGTATAATTAGTTCGGCTTACGAAGTCGTCTTAGGAACGGTAATTGGTCAGCCCGATGAGAGGTAGGTCAGTCTACTAGGGAAGCGGTCGCCAGCCTTACGGCCGATCCCAAGTTTTTGGTTGGCCCCCGGGGGAGTGGCCCCAGCCTTATGACCGATCTGATGGTCGACCCGCTGGGGGAGTGGTCCTCAGCCTTATAACGTCTGCTGGAGGAGTGGCCCCAGCCTTACGGTGGACCAAATGGTCGGCCCGCTGGGGGAGTGGCCCCCAGCCTTACGACCGATCGGATGATCAGTCCGTTAGGAGAGTGGCCACCAGCCTTACGACAAATCGATGGGTCGGCCTGCTGGGGGAGTGGCCCCCAGCCGTACGATCGATCCGAGTTTGATCGGCCCACTGGGGGAGTGGCCTTGTCACGTCTGATGGAAATTTAATTCCACCCCCAAGTGATTTTGATGATGAGCACACCAAATGAAGCTTAGTATACTAACTACACTACAATTAAGTATGCAGGATATGCGACAAATGAAAAGCTTTATTCATACTCAAAGAAGCGCAATCTACGCTCAAAGACAAGGACGAACATGGCTAAGATCAAATGATGAAGCTCAAAGCTCAAATAGAACAAGAAGCTCAAGTGAAGCTCACATCTACTCCATCAAATTGATCAAGCTTCCGAAGACGTGTCCTAGTCTATAGTGAGTGTGTTGTGTCTTTTTTAGGGTATTGTTAAAGCCAAATCTATAGACAATCACACACACGCAAATGATTTTAAAATGTTTTTGAATATTTTTTAAATCATCTTCAAAAATTATTTTGAAAGCTTTCTCTAGTCGTTTTGTAATTCCTTAGTGAAACTCCACACACCCTGGAGTTAGCTACTTGTTTGACTAGTTGTGTCGTAGGAAAAACTCCTCTGGGAGTCGACTACCAAAGGTAGGGAGTCGACTACCAGCTGAGAATCAAGATTTCCTGAAACACACTGGGAGTCGACTACCACTCCTAGGGAGTCGACTACCAGCTGTCGAAGTTTGACATTTTTGACTTGAATTTTGAAATATCGTTGAGCGATTTTCTCCCATGATTTTTTGGACAAAAGTCAAAAGTAATTTGAATTTCGAATTCTCAGATTTCTCCTATAAATAGAGGACCATTTTCATTGAGAAAATCACAACAACTATTGAATTCAAATTCTCTCGTGCAAACGCTCTAAAGTTCTAAAGCTCTCATTCTCTTTAGCCAATTCTATTTTATTCTTGATCTTGCAATTTCGTTATTATTTTCTGAAGATCATAATATCATTTTATTGGCTAACTGTTTTTCAAATCCGTATTTCTTTCTCTTGATTTTTATTTAAACGATTTTTGAAAAACATTAGATCTAGATCACAAAGAATTCATTCGTATCTTTGTGTGATCTAGAATCTTATTCTATCAAGCCACTACACGCAATTTTGTCTATTATTATTTGGCTATAGAATCTGGGTGTAAAACCAATCTCCATCAATTTTTTGTGGTGAATTGGATATCAATTTTATTGTGTTGTTGTTGGAACCCTAGACAAGTCTAGGTGTTGCGGTTGGAAATCCTGGTCGTTGGAAATCCTAACGAGTGGAGTTAGGTATTTGTATTTGCCAAGGCAGATAGTGGAAAATATTGTACCGGATTGGTCGGGGACTGGACGTACCTGGGTTGCGGGGAACCAGGATAAAATCGCTTGTCTCTGCGTTTGTTTTTCTATGATTATTTATATTTCTTGTATAAGCATTTTTCATTTGTTAATCTTATATCTTTGTAATTCCTTGTTCATTTATTATAACAAAGATCATTCATTTGATTCCGCTGTGTAAAAATCTATCTGTGTGTAAAGATCTCTTATCTGATTATAATTATAATTGTTTATCTTTTATGAGAGTAACTTGTTGATTAAGAACCAAGCGTAGATCGCTCTACTTGGTTTCTTAAGCAACATTAGAAAGACGTTTATTAACAATCGAAAAAGATTTATTATTTGAACAACACTATTCAACCCCCCCTTTCTAGTGTTGTTTGCCATCCACAGGATCCAACACTTGGTATCAGAGCGAGGCTACGAAAAGTGATGGCGTCAACATCTTTTAATTCTGAAGGACTGAATACCATGCGACCACCACTGTTCAACGGAACCAACTACGCTAGCTGAAAGATCCGAATGAAGACTCACCTGGAGTCATTAGACATTGAAGCTTGGACCATTACTAAAGTCCCGTACATCGCACCTACTGACGTTGAGTTTGGGAAATGGTCTGTCGACGACAAGAAGAGAGCTAATCTCAATGCAAAAGTAATGAATGCACTATTTTGCGCCGTAACAGGAAATGAGTTTAATCGAGTCTCCCAATGTGATACATCACACCAAATATGGCATACTCTTCAGATAAGTCACGAAGGAACTGAAAAGGTAAATGAATCCCGCATAAATGTTTTACATTCAAAATTTGAATCTTTTAAAATGGAAGAAGGAGAGAGTATCACCGATGTGAATACTCGTTTTACTAATATTACAAATGAGCTTGTAGGATTAGGAGAGAAACTTTCCGAATACGAACAGGTAATGAAGATATTAAGATCCCTCCAACCCGAGTGGAAGGGAAAGACAACTGCCATTCGAGAAGCTCATAATGTAAATGACCTCACCATCGAAGAACTAATGGGAAATCTCATGGCATATGAAATTGAGCTTGAAGAAGATAAGAAGATCGAAGAAAAACCGAAGAAGAAAACTCTCGCGTTTAAAGCCCAAGAAGAAGATTTCGATTACACGGACAAAGAAGACCATATCGCATTCATCTCAAAGAACTTCAAAGAGTTCATCACAAGTAAGTATGGAAAACGCTCTTTTAGACCCACTAACGGTATTATTTTTTTTGGTTGCAATAAACCAGGGCACGTCAAGAGAGACTGTCCATTGGAGAGAAACAATCGTGATTCCAGAGATCGTGGGAAGAACAGAGACAATAATGAAAAGCGAAACAATGGAAGAAACAAATTCCGACGACCAAAGAAGGAAGCTTACGCAGCCTTCGACCAGAGCGATGATTCCTCGTCCGATGAATCCTCAGCAGAAGATAACGATGAAAGAAGAGAAACAGCACACATATGCTTCATGGCATCCACATCCTCCAAGGTAAGCTCGCATCATGATTCATCTAGCTACAATGATTCGTCATCAAGTAATGATGAAGACATGGATTATAGGGGAGCATATAAGGAGCTATGAAAAATGCATGAAAAGCTCATAAAAGAACATAGAAGAACACTTAGAAATATTAAAAAGGATACTAAAGAAAAAGAAGAAATCATTAAAGAAAATAGTCTCCTTAAAGAAAAGAATGATTTTCTGCAAAAAGATATTTCATTGGTAAATGAAAAGGTTGAGAATCTGAATAATCTTCTCGTATCTGTCAAAGAAAAATACGACGCTACGATGAAAATTATTGAGAATTTCAACAAAGTAAAAGGGAAGCTAGATAGTATAATAAATGATTAAAAAGCCTCATCTAGCAAAACCGGACTCGGTTATGATTCACATCATACCAAGAAGCGGGTTAAGCATAGTAGGATGCATCATTCTAACGATAAATGTTTGAGCATCTGGATACCAAAAAAATTATCTGATCAACGAAAGAAAAGGTACGCTACCAACTTTGGTCAACAAATTCATTTAAACAAAAATTATAAATATGTTGTTCCTGAAGGAACTAAACCATACTGGGTTTGGCTTCCCAAAGACTATCTTCTCGGACTCAAAAGCCAAAGAGTACCATAAAACATTTATTTTTTTCAGGTACTCTAAACAAATGAAAAGAAGAAAACTAGATCCAACGCTTCGTAAAGGATCAACATCAAAAGCTTTCTTGTGCGACTCAATTTTTCTTTGCTAAATATAAATGATTAAATTTATTTAAATAAATATTTTTTCTTTATATGACTTTTATATGTTTACGTTATACTCTTAAAACATTTCGTGTTCAGAAAACGCACTCAAACTTGGATCAAAAACCCCTCGGGATGAGAAAACGATTCAACCCAGTAGGGAGTCGACTACCTACATGAGGGAGTCAACTACCAGTGCGTATGCAGATTTCTGGGTTTGGTTTTTGACTAACTCCTATTGGGTTCTATAGAGTTCATGGGTTCATATCCACAAAGGCAACTTATACCCAATAAGCTAAAACTCTATCCTAATCATCCATCCCTTGATCCTAAGGCCCTTATTCTTCACCATCTTTCATGCTATGTTAAAAACCCCCAAGAGAAACCCTAGGGTAGCCGACTACCCCATTCCCCTCTCTCTTGAAATTTTTTTTGGTGCTTGGGTTGCTTGGAGCTCTTCCAACTTCATCTCTTTCTCAAGTTTACTCAAGGTAAAAACTTTTCTCATCATTTTTACTTCATGATTTTTACTTCATCATTTTTACTTCTTATTTACTTGCTTATCTAGTATTGTAAAATTCTTTTGTTTTTACTCTATCTAGATGCCTCTCAAGAAGAGAAAAACCTCAACTGAACTTGATTCTGAGAATGAAACTATCCTACACTATCTGTTTAGGAGCACCACATATGAAAACTTCGTTAAAATCTCTAAGAAACCCATCCTCCAAGAAAGATTTGTTAAGCTTAATGATGTAGTAAACTATGGCATTGATATCTTACTAGATTTTCGGAACTTGGCCAACCTATTTTCCTCTGAAAACACTTATCTCTGCTATCCCAGGCTTGTGCACCTATTTTATGCTAATATGGATTACGATCTTGCTAAAAGCCGATTTGTCACCAAAGTTCTTGACACAATACTTGCCATAACCGTCAAATCCCTTGGAGAAGCCCTAGGCATTCCATATTCTGGCATGTTACTGGATAAAATAGAAATGACTGAAGGAAGTGTTTTAGAGAGAATGTATTTGCCAGAAAGGCATTTTCAGACTAAACTTCCCTGTAGCGATATTCGCTATCCGGCAAGAATTCTGGCAAATATATTATCCTACAACATCACTCAAAAATCTGGAAGTCATTTTGTCCTATCTGAGAAGCAGGCCAAATGCATCTATGCTATGTTAGGGAACATCCGCATCAATTGGGCCAAAGTCATCATGGATTCTATTCTTGCTTCAGCTTCTTCTGACAGACCCTCATCCACCTTAGCTTATGGACATTATCTCACAATCTTGTTTATTAGTTATAATGTGTCTTTGGATCATGAAACCACAATTCTAGAACCGGCTCGGGTTTTTGATGTTCATGCACTTGGAAGAATGAAACTACACCATGATCTTGATGAGAACATTCCCGAAGAAAAACTTGCAGCTGAAGGAGGATCATCATCCTCCAAGAGAGGTAAGAAAATTGTTGTTTCAGATTCTGAGAAAGAAGAAGAAGGAGAAGAGGAAAAAGGAAGTGAAAAAAAAGAAGAAGAAGCACCTGGATATATCTTTGAACATCAAGAGATGCTTCTGAAGAGAATTGGAAAATTAAAGATATCACAAGAAAAAGGGTTTGAAGACCTTAACAAAAAGGTGGACGATCTCAAATAGCTCGTTGTGAAAAAGCAACAAAATGACGGAGGACACGCTCGTCATGATCCTTGATGAGATCAAGGAACTGAAGAAGAACGACGGTCATCCTTAGCTTTTCTTAAAAACAATGGTTTTCAAACAATGTTTTCTAAAACTATGATTTCGAACTTATGGTTTGTAATAACTCTTTAATCGTGTGATGCTTGCTACTATGAACTTATCTAATATGAAATATATTAGTTGCTATTATACTAACATCTCTCTTGTAGGAATAGATAATTGAATTCCCCTCCTAAGAATTATATTATGATTCATATGTCATTGGATTTTTTTTGTTGATGACAAGGGGGAGAAAAATATGAAATGCAAAAATGAATATATCATATGTATTGTATTGTTTTGCTAACGGCTTCGATGCAGGGGGAGAACCGCATCAAAGCAGGGGAAGTAAGCATACTTTCATGTATTTTCATATTTCAACTTACTTCATTTTTCATTTGGGTGTCATCATCAAAAAGGGGGAGAGTGATGGAAATTGAATTCCACCCCAAGTGATTTTGATGATGAGCACACCAAATGAAGCTTAGTGTACTAACTACACTACAATTAAGTGTACAAGATATGCGACAAATGAAAAGCTTTATTCATACTCAAAGAAGCGCAATCTATGCTCAAAGACAAGGACAAATGTGGCTAAGATCAAATGATGAAGCTCAAAGCTCAAAGCTCAAATAGAACAATAAGCTCAAGTGAAGCTCACATCTACTCCATCAAATTGATCAAGCTTCCGAAGACGTGTCCTAGTCTATAGTGAGTGTGTTGTGTCTTTTTTAGGGTATTGTTAAAGCCAAATCGTATAGACAATCACACACACGCAAACGATTTTAAAATGTTTTTGAATATCTTTTAAATCATCTTCAAAAATGATTTTGAGAGCTTTCTCTAGTCGTTTTGTAATTCCGTAGTGAAACTCCACACACCCTGGAGTTAGATACTTGTTTGACTAGTTGTGTCGTAGGAAAAACTCCTCTGGGAGTCGACTACCAAAGGTAGGGAGTCGACTACCAGCTGAGAATCAAGATTTCCTGAAACACACTGGGAGTCGACTACCACTCCTAGGGAGTCGACTACCAGCTGTCGAAGTTTGACGTTTTTGACTTGAATTTTGAAATATCGTTGAGCGATTTTCTCCCATGATTTTTGGGACAAAAGTCAAAAGTAATTTGAATTTCGAATTCTCAGATTACTCCTATAAATAGAGGACCATTTTCATTGAGAAAATCACAACAACTATTGGATTCAAATTCTCTCGTGCAAACGCTCTAAAGTTCTAAAGCTCTCATTCTCTTTAGCTAATTCTGTTTTATTCTTGATCTTGCAATTTCGTTATTATTTTCTGAAGATCATAATCTTGTTTTATTGGCTAACTGTTTTTCAAATCAGTATTACTTTCTCTTGATTTTTATTTAAAGGATTTTTGAAAAACATTAGATCTAGATTACAAAGAATTCATTCGTATCTTTGTGTGATCTAGAATCTTATTCTATCAAGCCACTACACGCAATTTTGTCTATTATTATTTGGCTATAGAATTTGGATGTAAAACCAATCTCCATCAATTTATTATGGTGAATTGGATATCAATTTTATTGTGTTGTTGTTGGAACCCTAGACAAGTCTAGGTGTTGCGGTTGGAAATCCTGGTCAAGACTAGGTCGTTGGAAATCCTAACGAGTGGAGTTAGGTATTTGTATTTGCCAAGGCAGATAGTGGAAAATCTCGTACCAGATTGGTCGGGGACTGGACGTACCTGGGTTGCGGGGAACCAGGATAAAATCGCTTGTCTCTGCGTTTGTTTTTCTGTGATTATTTATATTTCTTTTACAAGCATTTTTCATTTGTTAATCTTATATCTTTGTAATTCCTTGTTCATTTATTATTACAAAGATCATTCATTTGATTCCGCTGTGTAAAAATCTATCTGTGTGTAAAGATCTCTTATCTGATTGTAATTATAATTGTTTATCTTTTATAAGAGTAACTTGTTGATTAAGAACCAAGCGTAGATCGCTCTACTTGGTTTCTTAGGCAACATTAGAAGGACGTTTATTAACAATCGAAAAAGATTTATTATTTGAACAACACTATTCAACCCCCCTTCTAGTGTTGTTTGCCATCCACAGGATCCAACAACGTCCCGCTCCCCAGGAAACCTGGGACTCCTAGAGAGGCATTGGTGAAGAGGGAAGAAGGAGGGAGGGAGGGAGAGTATACAAAAGAGAGGCAGGCCACTACTCACATGCTGGGTTAGTACAAGTAATGCTCCAAAGAAACAACACAGAACAGCAAACACAAAACAGAAGAGACAAGTACAAAGGCCAATAGTCATCTCATATAAATAGATAACTATACATAGACAAAATTCAACGCAAACCCCACCAGGTACAATACCACCTAAGGGGGTGAGCACGAGAGGTATAACCCAGTACAACTTAACACTCTAACTACGCCCTAGACCCACGGCTCCACGATAACTACCTCCAGAGACTCCATCAACTACCTGTGGGGAAAAAGGGTAGGACACATCAAAGCGTGTCCAGCATGAGTGCACAACTCTACAAAGTGGAATATCTATGTTGACATTGTGGTGCATATCGGGAAATGTGCATAAGGCAAAAAACTAAAGTAACCAACTAAAGTAAGCAACTAAGGAAGGGTACTGAACGTAAACAAGTAAAAGTACTAAAGGGACAAGTGCTTAGTAAAAGGAGGTAAACAAGTAAAACTAAGGCAATACAAACAACAAAAGGCAAGTAAGCAAGGCACACACAACAAAAGGAAAATTGCACGAAATACACAAGACACAATCACATAGCCAAGTATAGCCACCTAGCCAAACATGCACATATCACACATAATTCACATGCAACACATCACACATAATGCATATGATGCACGTGATGCACATGATGCACATGCAACACATAGAGTGATCCCATTATCTAAGCTAATATGGCATCAAGAGGTAGCTCTCATTTATATCAAGAGGTGGCCCCGACGAATTCCCCCCGACTCCTACCGTGTCACTTTGGCCCAATGTAGCACTTTGGGCCATGTAGCCCTCCTTCCATATATCTCATATATCGGGTTTTGTATCTCATACATCATATATGTTTTGGCCCATATCCATTTCATATCACATTGGAAACATAGCCATATTATTTAGCAGAAGAACAATGTGCCCTTGGCACATATCACTACATATGCTTGGATTCACATTACACATTTCACATACCATAAAATGGAACAACATCAAGATGCATCAATCATTACATGAAAGAATAGAAATACACAAATAACACCCTTGCCCCAAGGCAACTATCACTTAATTAGCATCATTACACAATTAACAGTGGGTTGTCAATAGTATCAAAAGAATGGATGTTATCACCAATTTAAATTTAGAATTTGCCAGAGGTTTCTAAATAAAACTTGTAGATAATTCTAATATGTTTTGATAGGCTCATATTTTGCACTTTATTTCTGTATTTTTCCATCCCAGAACGGTTGCTCATATATCACGATTTTAACGATTATACGACGTTTTTACGATATATTTCATTATTCCTTTGTTTCGTCTGATTTCAGGAAATACGGAGCAATCGGAGCAATTTGGAGCCACGATCGCTTACACGCGTACCGGAGCATCATTGACGATGATATCGGAGAGCTAACGGTACTGAAGGATGAGTAGAAGAAGAAGGAAGGCGAAAGAAATGACGAGGAAGCGAGAAGAAGGAGAAAAAGGTACTTAAACCGGCTACTCGGCCGAGTGACTCAGCTCACTCGATCGAGTGCAACTGACACGCCCAATCCAGCCTAAAGAAGAGACGCAATGTAATCAGCCGAGTGTGAATGTTCACTCGACCGAGTGGAGATAGAAAATGTAAAGAAATTCTTTGACACTTCTCTGTTTTTAGAAGATCTGCAGTCGGTCCCACTCGACTGAGTAAGAATCTCACTCAACCGATTGAGAAAACTACTCGGCTGAGTGGTCTGAACTTCCAGAACGCTGAAAATCCTTATTTCCTACAGATTTCTCACTCGACCGAGCGAGCAGTTCACTCGGCCAAGTGCGTCGTCGGCCAGCTTTTAAAAACTAGGGTTTGCAGCTGTTCAGGGGCAAATCTGTCATGATTTTTTGTACTTTTTGGGCGACTACAAATACCCAGTTTTGTAGGCGGCCCAAGGAGAGACTCCTTAGAATAATTTTCTTAGTTTTAATTTGAGTTCTATTTTTCTTTTGGCGAAAGGATTGGAGAGAAGGATCTAAATTTCTTATTTTTGAAACTTGTACTCAAAATTGGTTTGTCTAAACTCTTGCAAGTTGATATTTTTATACTATATTTCTTTCTAAATCTGAGTTTTGTGATGAATTCTATTGCACATCTTGTTTATATTGTGATTTTTATGATGAATTGTGAGTAGTCGCTTTGCTCTAGGGCAAAGGGATGAACCCTATGAATCTAAAGTATGATTTGTGAGATCTATTGAATTGCTATGTCGCTAAGCTTGTTAAGGGTTAGGTTATGATTGATTTACTATGAATAGCTAGGGATTTCTATTGGATCTTGAGAGCTCGAGAGGGGATATTGATCTAAGGGAAGCCCTAGATATTCGATTTAGATATATAATCGAGATTCCCTAGAATTGATGCGCCAGAGCGACCAAAGCTAGCATTTTTATTATATTTCTATAATTATATCTGTTTGTACGACTGTAAAACGGATACGAACTATCACGATCTAGATTCGAACTTAAGTAGCGCGAGAGCGAGCTTGAGTTGGAATTGGATATTATTGTTGTTCTTAATGCTAGTAGTTTGAACTAGGCTTGCGCAAGAGCGAGGCTCTAGTTTAGATTACTATAGACTTGCGTAGTGCGAGAGCGTGCGTTGGTTCCCAATTTAGTTGCAACAAGTTCACCCTAAATCAAGAGTAGTAATATAGAGATTCGTGTTTCACATTGATTGCTTGAAATCTAAAGTGAGGATTCCCAAGCCCTAGACATTCATATAAATTGAATCTACAACCAACACTTTGAACGATTGTGACACCAACATGTCTTCGCCACCATTTTACATTATCTTAGTAATCCATATAGATACCAATAGTTTCTCTCCGTGATTCGATACCTGCTCACCACTTAACCGTGCGCTTGCAGTAAAACTACATTGTTTTTGGAGTTACTATACGGGACGACCAAGTTTTTGGAGCCGTTGCCGGGAGGAACAGTATTCTATATTCTTTACTAAATACTCACACATTTACTGACGTCACTTTCCAGATTGTTCTATAGGTTTTGATCAGGTTTATCTAGGAGACGCAATGATGAGTACAGATTTTGACCCGCAACATGAAGATACTGTTGCATCCCTACTGGGGGAACTCATGGATGAAGTCTGGGCCACAGTACCTATTGCCATCAACATGGAGGACCATCTTGAGCAAAAATTTGCCAACTTCATTATTAACCAAATCTCCCCAGAAGGAACAATCGAGGGCGGCATTAGAGTCTATGTTGAGGATAATGAGCTACATCTTCAAGCTGATGAAGTTATTCAACCCACAATGGATGAAGGCATTGAAGCATGCGCCACAGAATTCGGTGCTCGTGAAGAACAACCTTGGGATACCGACATTCGTGGAAGTGCACTTAATGACTCCTTTTGTGACACTCATCTATATACTGACTTATCTTTCGATGACAGGTGTGGACAAGAGGAGGGCGGTAGTTCCGTTGATCCGGGAGCAGAGATGCATAGTGTATACTTTGACGCTCCATCTTCACCGAGTGATGATTTTGAGTCTGCATGCAAAAGCCAATCTTCTGAAGAGGACGAGAACAAAGATGAGGCCGAGGACGCTATGTTTTCACAGTAAGGGGAAACAGAGGGTACATCGCCCCCGGAGGTAGAACTGAAACAATTACCTCCTAACTTGAGATATGCATTTTTAGGTGATTGACATATCCTGTGATTGTTAATGCTAGTTGTAACCACAACCAACTTGAGAGCCTTTTAAACGTTCTGAGAAGCCATATGGATGTCCTTGGCCATAGCATTTCCGACCTAAAGGGAATTAGCCCTAGGCTATGTACCCACTAGATCCACCTAGAAAACACCGATGCCACCTCCATCGAGCCTCAAAGGCGGTTAAACCCCAACATGAAGGAGGTTGTTAAAAAGGAGGTCCTTAGATTTCTTGAAGACGATATCATCTATCCTATTTCTGACAGCAGATGGGTCAGCCCGGTTCATGTTGTCCCTAAGAAGGGAGGAATGACCGTTATAAAAATGATAAGGGAGATTCGATATCCACAAGAACCGTCACGAGTTGGCGCATGCATTGATTACAAAAAATTAAACAAAGCCACCCAGAAGGACCATTACCCTTTACCTTTTATTGACCAAATGCTAGAACGTCTTGCTAAACACAAATATTTTTGCTATTTGGATGGGTATTCTGGATTCTTTCATATTCTCCTCCATGAAAATGATCAAGAAAAGACTACTTTCACATGTCCTTACGGTACATATGCATACCGTAGGATGCCCTTTGGTCTTTGCAACGCCCCCGCCACCTTTCAAAGGTGCATGCCATCCATCTTTTTTGATTATATTGAAGACATCATCGAAGTCTTCATGGATGATTTTTCTGTGTCTGGCAGTGAATATGGGGCCCACAGTGATCATGGAAGACAGAGAACAACTTGCTAGAAGATGGGGCCCACAGGGTTCCCAAGTTGTACTTTTCTCTTTATTCTTTTTCGGAATGTATGGACTTTGGACTGTACTTTTGAATGGTGACTAGGCGATCCACGCAACAAGCTTATATGTCTTGTTTGCATAATTGTTTATCAAAAAAATATTTAACTGTTGCTAATTTACATGTTTAGATAAAATGGCCAAGATAGCTAGTGTTGATCTCGACGTCCTGGATGCTACTAGCAAAACTACTTAAGTTGGCAACTAGACATAAAGTTCCACCTATGCTCACATGGCCTGAGTCTTGCTATCACTGCTGATGATAGAGTAAGTGATATAGATAAGTCGAAAGCCATTATCTATATCACACGCCACGTAGATCGGACCCTGAAGGCCGAATACTTGACAGTGGAAGACTTATATGAGTTATGGATTGCACTCGATGAGCGGTATAAACATCAGAAAAATGTTATACTTCCTCGAGCACGTTATGAATAGGAGAATCTCCGACTTCAGGACTTCAAGTTCATAGCCAAGTATAACTCGGCATTGTTTAGTATCACATCACGTCTGAAGTTGAGTGGTGAAGAAGTCACGGAGATGTGCACGCTGTAGAAAACTTTCACATCCTTCCATGAGAAGGATGTCATTCTCATGCAGCAATACCATAAACGTAAATTTCCGAAATACTCAGAGCTCCTCTCATGCCTTCTGATGGCAGAACAAAACAAAGAACTCTTACTGGCCCCCCATAATCTGTGCCCTGCTGGCACTGCTTCTGCCCTAGAAGCACGCACAGTTTCTTCCCAGAAGCAGAAAAACAAGCACAAGGGTAAACCCCCGAAAGTTAAATCAATGAAGAAGCAGGCCAGAGGTCCCCCACAACATAATAATAATGAGGGGAAGAAGAAATTTACGTGGAGGAGGTAGAACACTGAGCAGACATCTGCTCTCAGGAAAGACTGGGAAGACAAATGCCACAGATGTGGCATGACTGGACATTGGTCCAAGATATTTTGTACTCCACGCCACCTTCAAGATTTGTATCTACCAAGCTTGAAGTCTACTGCTAAGACAAATCTGGTGGAGAATCAAGTCCAGTATCAACTCGATTCATTGCCAAGGACTTTATGGATGACGACCTCCTAGATTGATGCCTTTTTTACCTATTTATCACAATAAATGTAATAGAAACAATTTCTTTTTTACATTATAACTACTGCCATATTTTTCCTGTCATGAATGAATAATATTATTGTGTCTTATGATTAATAAAGCATTGCATTTATTTATAATGTAAAATTTATGCTTAGTTTTTAGCATCTGTAAAATAATATACGCCTTATTAATTGTGGATAACACAATCATCCACATTAACACCTCAAGACGTATTCTATCGATAGCATTTCACCTTTATAATAGTCTTGTAGAAAATTATTTTGGGACATCTGACTTGAGATTCAGAAAATACAAACATGAATACTCAATAGAGTGTGCCCAGTATTCTCTGAAAAAGAAACTTCCAAGTTTCATTGGATATTTTTCAAAACAAAATCCCTCCTGAATGACTCAAGAAATAATGGCCTGAAGAACATAATTGAGCATTCAAATGGACTTTCAAAAAGTCCTATATAAATTCGAAAATGGGAAGCAACTAAACACCTGAAATGCACAGAATCATCCAAGTTTTAACTTTGGTATGACATAATATGCCACGCTGGATCGATGATGATGTAATACATCACATCCCAATCCTATAATCATAACCTGAAGAACACAAAGATTCCTCAGAAGGGTGAGCTTTCATTGTCCATTCAAAGGAAAAAATGATTACGAGATCATCTCCCTACACGTGGACATTGACTCTCAAGACTTCCTCAAATACAATTGTTTACAGAATCTATTATAAAAAGACCTTTAGGTCTCTTGAGAGTAGTTGAGGGATAAAAGTGGACTTATCCACTCCATACAAAGGGCCGATGAAGTACCTTATAGTACTCATTCATATATCCTCTAAAATGGTCATAAACAATCCTATTATCAAACTGCAGTACAACTTTTTCAAAGCAAAGAGGTGACGTGCATTTATATTTTATATATTCACGCAAGTCTTCTCCATGATCTCCCGTCACTTTTCGTTATTTTGAGTCCGTCTTTTTGTGATTTTTAGTTTCTTTTCACTTTCTTTGTGTTTGTGTGTACTTGCAGAAGATTGCCAGCACATGGGACATATAAAGCAAATATCATGAGTCCCCGGAGCAACGGGAGGTGTCGCATGAGAACCTGAGGGCCAAACATCAAGATAGAGCATGTATCTTCTCTCAATCGATCGGGTGGACAGACCCACCCGATCGGTTCATGCACGCATATCAGACCCGAACAGAAGGCAAGGATGAAGCAGATCCCACCCGATCGGTTCAGTGATCGGGTGGACACGACATCCTTCTCTGTTGTTGAAGCTGAACTCCAACCGATCGGTTGACTTGTCAACCGATCGGTTCACCTGTAGCTGATCTTCCCAAGCTCAAGAGCTGAACGACTTCACCCGATCGGTTCTGTAATAGGGTGAAGTATCTCAGAAGCTAAAGCCCAGTCAAACAGTCGTCTCAACCGATCGGTTGATGCTTCAGGCGATCGGTTGAGACGTTTATTTTTGTCTTCTTGTGGGAATATTCCCTGGCATCTTGCAAAATGTCTATATAGCCCTAGGTTTCCCAGAAAACGAGAATCCCATTTTCTTAAGCATTTTTTAGGGATTTTGGCTGCTGCTAATTAAACTTGTTTTGTAAGTTCTCCGATAGCTTTGATACTTTAATATTGCGTTATTAATACCATTTACTCTAGTATTCTATTGCTTGATCTTCATTTCAATGGCTGAAATTTATTTTGTTGAATCTATTGCAATGATTAGTGAGTAGTTTTCTAATCTGGGACATTGGTGGAAGCCCCTTCGTGGGTTCTCCCTAGAACGGCCATAGGATTAGGGCTTCGATAGGATATATGGATTTAGATGGTTACGCGGGGGAGATTTATCGTCATTGGCAGGATAAAGATCGCCTCTGACCTTCGGGCCAAGGGGAAATAAAACGGGAGTTTGATCCTCTAGCTACAGCTCACACCTCTAGCGTAAACATTGATTCCTACCGTGTGGGAATGGCAGGATGAAATGTCAGGAGCAATCATTGCGAGCTTAGTGCTCTTAGAGTCGGTCAGTGTTGGACATGGGAATGCCCACCGTCCGAACCCGGGTAGACCAAGCATATCATCCTGGGCATCAACCAGAATATCGGGCTCATGGGACGCTAGGTACCGCTATTAGAGGCAACGTCTCACCACTAAACCCTAGAATCCGATCGTATTCCTATCCATCGGTCGTAATAGAGAGAACCTATGATAGGGTGAAAACCAAAGTCCTAGGTTACTTTTTATATCTTACACCTTTTCGTAGTGTTATATCGTGACAACCCACCAAGCGATAGGGCTAGCTCACCCACCAGGTGATCTGGTTCCTGTTTGATAACAAGCACATCACACGCCTCCCCGTGTTCGACCTCCAAGCCACACTACAACACCGTACGCTTGCGGATATAAATTTTAATCCTGGTATCCCCGTCTGACTTTATATAATGCCAAATCTAGGGGACATCAAGCTTTATGGCACCGTTGCCGGGGAGGCAACATGCATGTTTTCATTTAGGACCCAGTAATCCCTGAGACTAGCTCATGAACGCGGTCGCTAGACTGCGTTTTATCCAAAAATTATAAAATTTTCAATAAGCAGATTCTTTCCCTACCACCATTATCAAATTGTGCTATTCCTTGTACCACTAACGCGCTTGTCGTAGCCAAAATTTTTGTTTGTCAGGTCAATTATGTGGATGCCCGATGGATCATACATCGGGAATTTTGATGCTTACACGCTATACGATGCTCAGATGGGGGTAGGGCTGTTGACGAACGAGCTTGAACGAGCTTGAACATGGAGCTTGGTTTTGTTCATGAACAAAATCCATGTTCAAGCTCTGTTCGTTTACTAACCGAGCTCTAAAAACCTGTTCAAGCTTGTTTGTTAAGCTTACCGAACGAACGTAAACGAACGTAAACGAACATTTACGGAGCTTGTTCACGAGTAGTTAATCGAACATTCTGTTCGTTAACAAGACTTATCGAGCTTGTTCGTGAACATGTTCGGGAACATGTTCGTGAACACACAATCAATTTTGTTCATGAACAGATTTTCAATCAAACAAACAAACGCCAATTGTTTAATTAGGAATACTAATATTTAAACATAATTGCCAATGACTAAATTAATTAAATAAAAGGATTAAATATTTGCAGGACAAAAACAAATAAATCCAGCATAATAGCTCCATAGATCCCATTACAAGCATCCATTCCAAGCATAGTAAAAAATATAGTATATGTCTAAATTTACTATTTTCGGTACATGTTCATTCACGAACACTTAACGAGCTTGTTCATGAACATCATTTAACGAGCTTGTTCATGAACATTTAACGAGCTTGTTCATGAACGTAAATGAACGAACACAGTTATGTTCAAGCTCTGTTCGTTTACTAACCGAGCTCTAAACATCTGTTCAAGCTTGTTCATTAAGCTTCCTAAACGAGCGTAAACGAACATGTACCGAGCTTGTTCACGAGTAGTTCGTCGAACGTTCTGTTCGTCAACAGCCCTAGATGGGGGATATGCGAATTATCCGCAGGTTGTCGTAGTTTGCGAAGCTTGTGAGATGTAGGGACATACGGCTATCCATTGCCAATTCAGTGCCCAACCCTACACCCCACACTTATATACCCACAACCTACATCAAGAACCCTCCCATCCTTACCCCCAAATTTACACACCCCATCCTCCACCAAAATCGATCCTTGAATTATTCTTGGAAAACTCCATTGCAACTCAAATGCAATGGACATCACCTCCACTTCCATTACCACTCCCCCCATCGAAGTCTGACCTTGAATTATTATTAGAAGACAATATTTTAAACCAAGGCCAGACGACTCCACCACTTTCACTTCCACCACCTAGGACCAATCTTGAGTTATTAGTGGCGAATTCCTTTGTAAATCAAGGGCTAACAATACCATCACCCACATCTCCATCTCAGAAGCATATCCTTAAGTTATTAATGGAGGATTCCACGGTAACCCAGGGCCAGGCAGATTCACCAATTCCATTTCCGCCTACCACTTCTACTTTTAGGGGTGAAGCAATCACGTCTCATACATCATCGATAACTTGCACCACGGAAGGTAACTCTTATGGTTTACAATTTGAAATTTTTGATATGAGTCCACTTCCCCATGCAGGTACAATTTTTGAGGCACACGGTACTGAGGAGGCCATGGAGGATGCCCATATCGACGAGGAGGAAGCGCATGGAGTCGTGAACATCATGACTCATTCTATTGAGCCTCACGCTCCCTTGCCTCTACCGCTACCTCCACAGCTCACCCTCACTCACACCAGAGGCATCACATCCAGCAGAGCTTACTGCTCCTACTCAAGAAGATCTTTTAAACCCTATTTCTGAATCTCATATTACATTCTCCATATTTTTAGATTCAAATACTACTGAAATGACATACCCGCCAAAGGATCCAGATTCACATTATACGGAGATATGCCAGGGCATGTCAGCACCTGATGAGCTCGTCGTTGAACGTTGACAGGAGATCATCGCATCTCCACCAGGGCATATCACCACATTCTCATGGAGTCATCGTCAACTTTTTCCATGCTTTACATTTCATTTTGACGATACTATTTGGGATACATTTATTGCGGGGAAGAATTTTTCATCACGGACTGATGCTTCTTTTCTTTCGAATGATTTAGGTGGACATCATCGAGAGAAGCTTGGAGGAGCATTGCTGGAGTTCGTTGGTGTTCGTGACACTAGAACATTGGCGGAGCCACAGAAAGAACAGGAAGAATAGCTTCCCGCTCAGCTTCAGATCATAGATCCACCGTTTGCTCAGGTGTATCTAAATCTAGTAGTGTAAAAAGTTTTACCGCTCTCTAGTCTAGACTTAAATAAACTCGTCTCCTCTCGGCAGCGAAAGGAGCGTATTAGGATTAATCGCTTTTCTTTGAATAAATTTTACCTCCTTGCTGCACCCCTCCACTCTTTTCCAAGGAGGATGGGGAGCCCACCGCTCCTGCACCCTGATTTTCCTTTTTTCTGATTTTCCCCCCTAGCATTTGTTCTGCATCATCTTGATCATATCTTTTTTTAGCATTGTCATGATCAGCTTGGGGGAAATCAATTTTTTGTGATTGTTGTCGTGTCATGTCGTTGTTGTGTACTTGATAATATGTCTTCGTGTGCATATGTTTTATATAGTTGGTTTCGATGTCTATTTTCTTTATTTTTCTGTCTCGTTTTGTGTGTGTTTCATGTTTTTCACTTTTCGTTGTCGGTGCGTACTTCCCTCCTATCTATCGTTGCCCTCCCGCATTTATTGCTATTACATTGAGGGCAATGCAAGGTTCGGCTTGGGGGAGTCGCACTTTGTACGTCAGTTGCGTCTTTTTCACCATTTTTGAGTCGTTTTCATCGTGTTTTTCTTTTTCTTTCTTTCCTTTTTATTCTCCCTCTCCTAGAGATGACCTCATATGATGAACTATCACGGAACCACACACCCACTTAGCTTAGCTACAATAATCACTTTCACTAACCTTAGGAAGCCGAGTCCTATTGCATTTTATGCTCCGTGGGTTCACTTTGCTTTTGTGTGAGTTGTGTGTTGTGACTAGCTAGTTGGTATGCTTCTACGTTGTGATTCTGTTTTATATGCATGTCCTTGGATGACCCCTAGACTATCATGCTTTAATTTCGAATATGCGGTATTTTGCCTCCACTGTCTGCCTTTTTATGCATGAACTATATATTCGCATGTGTCAGGACTCTACCAATAGGACTAGGATAACCCATTTGCTTATGTTCTGATCTGCGAAATTTTTTTCTTTTGCCCAAGTGTTTAGAATTCGAATTCCTTTTTGTTTTACTTGGTGCAAATCCCCTCGTCGTGTACTATTCTTCCACTTGGGAGAGTACACAACTTATCCAAAATCCAAAATCCAAAAAAAAGAGAAAAAGGAAAAGAGAAAAGAAAAAATTACGTATAGCCAAAAATCCAAAAAAAATATACAAATACCCAAAACCCAGAAAAAAAATTCCTGTTGTGAATATTATTCCTATCCACCGTGAATAAAGGGAAGGCGAGAATTTGCACCAAGTGCTCTACTCCACACCTACTCAACCCCCTTCGTTTTCGAACACACTTGGCATAGGAACTTTCTAGCGATTATCTAGGCAATCGTGTGGTGATCCCCTAGTTCCTAGCAGTAGAGTCCCTGACACATGATATGATTCTATTCTTACTCTACTCTCATGCATGCTTGAGCTATTATTCACCGCTAATTTGAATTGAATCGATATTTGGATCATTCCTTGGGTATGTGTATATGGAGCTTTATTGCACAATTTAGATAGTTACACCGTCTGCTAGCTCACGACCTCACTCACTCGCGCTTCACCGTGTGTACCCACGACACTTGTATGGACTCATATTCCTGGGTTTAGTGATGTGCTTATCGCATGCTTGCTTAGTGTGGTGAGTCAATTTTCGTTGGCTCTGACGGGTGATCTAGGATTTCGCCTTCTTTTTCTGTTCTTCCTTTATATTTTTCCCTCCGAGCTCCTATCCTCACTCGTCTTCCTCGAGGACGAGGAAGGGTTCAGCTTGGGATATTTTGACGTGCGTTTATATTTTATATATTCACGCACGTCTTCTCCGTGATCTCCCGTCGTTTTTCGTTATTTTGAGTCCGTTTTTTTGTGATTTTTAGTTTCTTTTCACTTTCTTTGTGTTTGTGTGTACTTGCAGGAGATTGCCAGCACAGGGGACATATAAAGCAAATATCATGAGTCCCCGGAGCAACGGGAGGTGTCGCATGAGAACCTGAGGGCCAAACGCCAAGATAGATCATGTAGTTGCCCTCAACCGATCGAGTGGACAGACCCACCCGATCGGTTCGTGCACGCGTATCAGACCCGAGCAGAAGGCAAGGATGAGGCAGATCCCACCCGATCGGTTCAGCTATCGGGTGGACACGATAGTCTTCTCTGTTTTTGAAGCTGAACTCCAACCAATCCGTTGACTTGTCAACCGATCAGTTCACCTGTAGCTGATCTTCCCAAGCTCAAGAGCCGAACGACTTCACCCGATCGGTTCCGTGATCAGGTGAAGTATTCAGAAGCTGAAGCCTAGTCAAACGGCCGTCTCAACTGAACGGTTGATGCTTCAACCGATTGGTTGAGATGTTTATTTTTGTCTTCTTGTGGAAATATTCCCTGGCATCTTGCCAAATGTGTATATAGCCCTAGGTTTCCCAGAAAACGAGAATCCCATTTTCTTAAGCATTTTTAGGGATTTTGGCTGCTGCTAATTAAAGTTGTTATGTAAGTTCTCCGATCGCTTTGATACTTTAATATTACGTTATTAATACCATTTACTCTAGTATTCTATTGCTTGATCTTCATTTCAATGGCTAAAATTTATTTTGTTGAATCTATTGCAATGATTAGTGAGTAGTTTTCTAATCTGGGACATTGGTGGAAGCCCCTTCGTGTGTTCTCCCTAGAACGACCATAGGATTAGGGTTTCGATAGGATATAGGGATTTAGATGGTTACGCGGGGGCATTTTATCGTCATTGGCAGGATAAAGACCGCCTCTGACTGTCGGGCCAAGGGGAAATAAAACGGGAGTTTGATCCTCTAGCCACAACTCACACCCCTAGCATTGACATTGATTCCTAGCACGTGGGAACGGCAGGATGAAATGTCGGGAGCAATCGTTGCGAGCTTAGTGCTCCCGGAGTCGGTCGGTGTTGGACATGGGAATGCCCACCGTCCGAACCCAGGTAGACCTAGCGTATCATCCTTGGCATCGACCGGAATATCAGGCCCATGGGACGCTAGGTACCGCTATTAGAGGTAACGTCTCACCACTAAACCCAAGAATCCGATCATATTCCTATCCGTCGGTCATAATAGAGAGAACCCATGATAGGGTGGAAACCAAAGTCCTAGGTTACTTTTTATATCTTACACCTTTCCGTAGTGTTATATCGTGACAACCCACCAAGCGATAGGGCTAGCTCACCCACCAGGTGATCCGATTCATGTTTAATAACAAGCACATCACACGCCTCCCCGGTTCGACCCCCAAGCCACACTACAACACCGTACGCTTGCGGTTATAAATTTTAATCCGGGTATCCCCGTTCGACTTTATATAGTGCCAAATCTAGGGGACGTCAAGAGGACACATTATTAAATGGAAGGCAAATTGGATAATGCTGGGAAATCAATAATAATCTTCAAACTGGAATAAAGTTGAACACCCTGAATATTGTGTTCACACCCAAAAATGGGTCATATTAGTAAATTAATTCAAACGGATTACTAATTCGTTAAACATTCAGTTGCTGGTGATTGCATGGGGACATGCAATTACATTGTAGATCACAAAAACACTACATTATCACCATAGATAAATAGTGTCAGAGAACTCCAAACGGAGAAGACGTTTAGAGCACATATTATAGATTATGCCTTGATAGGTCCACATCCCAATATCACCACTATAAACCATCAAAATGCACTCCAAACAGTGGAAGCATTTAAAAGCACATCTCATAAGATTGTGCATTTATGGGACCTCGTTTAAAGATTCGATAAGAATGATGAGATCCTGAAGATCATTCACATTTAGAACTCTTTAATTTCTCAGTACTAGGTTCAACATGGATGTCACAATCATCCCTGAGATTATATCCCAGTTGACCATATTAGAATATCAAAATCTATGATCCGAGAATTATGAATTATGATAAGATCCTGAAGATCCTCTACAATTATGAAACTGTTAAAAACTCATCGGATATAGTAGTTGACAATTTGAATATTGTCAAAATCACACATCCATGCTGCTAAAGTCCAGTTAGGATTGACATACCAAAAATGATGGATACAATCCACCAACAGTAGAAGTGGATGTCCTCAATAAATAAAGGACAGACCACGAGGCTCCAAACAGAGGAAAACTCCTGGAAACCTTAAAATAATACAACCATAGGAAAGTGAGCTCATCTCCATATCATCTCTTTTTCCAGACCTACAGAAGAGGAAATTCTGGAATAAAATGAAACATAATGACTAATGTACGTACATGTGAAGGTGTTTGGATAAAAAAACACACTTGTCGACAATTAATTCACGATTCATTTTGCCATTTAAATGATAGTAATCGGTCCAGGCTCCATTGCTAAAAAGCAAATGTGATTGGCCAAAAATGTGGAACAAGGCAAAAATAAGTTGAGCTGAACTAACTTATTAAACGTGAAGTGTTTGGACCAGAAGTCCTGGTATCAAAAGATATCAAACATGTGGGAATAGTAAGTATTGTATAAAATATAAATAAATTCATATGCTATAAGGTATAACATATAGCTTAGAGCTTTATTTTCACTGAAACCAGGAAGCAATAAAGTAAGATGGGCTTGACTCACTTATGAAACATAAATGTGCATCAAACTCATTGGTTATAGTTGTTAAACCCTCACAATTCACAAAAGAAATTGTGAATATGTTGCTTTGGATGGTGTGACGGCATACCCCTGAGTATTTATTCATAATTTCATTAGTTGCACAAATAGACTTCGGAATGTCTATTCTATGAGATATAAAATACAATCAATAAAGAAAATAATTTGAGAAAAACTCGAATCTCATCGGATCTTCTGAAGAGAAAATCGAAATATCTGTTTAAGCCTAATACGATATGCAGTACCTCGGTAAAAATAAAGACATATCGTAGCTTATAGACTTATCATCTTGAAGATGAAAATATCATCTAGAAGATGAAAATCTTGTGACCTTGAACGTCATACACCTGAAATTGATGAAGAAACCTGGACCATTGTTACCCACTAAATACAACTATATGTTGTATTGATTTACATAAGGACCACTTCCATCCCCTGGAAGGGGAGAGGAAATACTAGGTCCTGAGTACCTTATCGAAAAACTTCGTTATCTGGCAAAACTGCACGCGTCCTGATATAGCGTTAGCAGTAAATCTGTTACCCAGATACAGTATAGCGCCTGTAGCATGCCACTAGACTGGACCTACACATCTTCTGCGCTACATTCAAATGTCAATATTATAAAGGATCATCCTTCATGTTAAATGTATTTGCATATGCAGGTAATATATCATCGTGATGACCACCACGAAGGAATGGCCACCTCTTGGAGATCTGCAAAGCATACAACTAAGGCAACATCATCCTACCATTCCGAGAAGATCACCATCCAAGAAGCAAAGCAAAAGTGTGTAAATATGCCTTGAAGTACTTCACAGACCAGTGACGACTCAGTCAAAGACTAGAGAAATCGAGCTATCTACCAAGTTCGCATACCATACCACTTTCTTAGCTCAACCTAGAGGAGGCTACATCAAAGGCGATGAGATAGAACACATATCTCCAAATCTCCTTTGGATTTATCAGCTGCCATAGACGAGCAATACTTGTATTTTGTATTTATTCTCGGAATTTTGTAAACTAGATTGATGTATAGATGCTTAGGAGACCTGCAAGCCTGAAGCTTGCACAGAACACGGGGAGTTAATGAAGAGTGTACTCTTTTCCCTTGGTTATTGGTTTTTCCCACTGGGTTTTCCATAGCCAAAGGTTTTAACAAGGCAACCACATTAACTCTGGATCTAGGAGTACCACCCCTAGTTATATCCACAGATCAGGGGAAGTTAAGGAGACTTGTACTCTTTTTCCTGAGCTATCGGTTTTTCCCACCGGGTTTTCCATAGTCAAAGGTTTTAGCGAGTCAAATAATCCTAATTTAGGATCTAGAAGTATCCATCCCCATGATACTAATAAGCACAGTGAATCCTGAAGTATTCATATGTCGAGCTTACAATGATGGATGAATAATGTGAAGTGTTAGGAATGAGCTTATGTAGGCCCATATAAGGCCCATATAGGACTAGGGTATCCACCACCATGTAACCCTTTTACTATAAATACAAGGCTACGGGCTCAGTAGCCGCTATCCTTCCAACACAATGGAGTTTTCTTTTAAAAAGGTTTAATTGTAGTGACATTTTTTACCCGGGGTTGCTAATCACCATGGGCGGAGGCAAAGGGGGACCTGAGGGGGCCGTTACCCCCACAAGAATTTTTAGAAAAAAACCCCAATATGCTCAGCAGCCCAGGCCCATTTCTCTCTCCAACAGCTCAAAAATTCTATCTCCAACAGCCGCCCACACCAACACTTGCAGACCCAACGGAGAAAATAGAGAAAATAAAAACCCTACCCCGTTATCTGGGCCTCGGTAATTGGCACCGCTCTCTCTTTCACTGTTTTACAGTCACACGCCTCAGGATTCAGGAAACAGGATTAATCGCCTGGCCCTCCTTCGGTAGATCGATCCGGCTACGCCTCCGACGGCACCCACGCATGCGGAACACCTCTGTACCCTGTTTGATTCTGATGTTCATCCTCCAACTTCTACTGGGAGCACAAGAAGAAAGGTGCGATATTTTTTGTTGGGTTAATTTTGGGGGGATTGACAAGTAATTCAATAAATCGTTAGATAATTGATAATATTGGCATGGCTTGCAACCTGCTTTGGGTTCAATTTGTTGAGATTTTTTGGTTGGGTTATCCTTTTTATGATGAATCTCTAGAAGGCTCTTTGTTTCTGGAGTCATTTGTAAGGATACTGTCACGCCTCGCTTCCCAAATGGGTACGAGGACGAGACGAAGGTCCGCATGGGCCGGAGCTGTGACGCTCGGGCCCAATAAGCGTCTGTAGAGATACCATTTAATTTACAGGTTCTTGCATTTAAAAGTTCATAACAATAAGAAAAAGAGTACTCGAAAGGAAATTGCATTCATTAATTAAAGAGATAATATCCAGCATAATATCAAGTCTAATAAAAGAAGCCCAGTATGGCTACAACTGCGGAAAGGGAAACTAATGGTGCGAAGCACCCAACCTAGACAGAAAGTAAAGTGGTGCTACGCACCCAAACTAGAAAGCGGTAAACCTTTGGAAGACAGCAACGGTGAGGAACCTCTAGGTCTAATCCTCATCTGGAACGTACTCCCGATCAATGTCCTCCGGCTCCAAGTCCTCAAGTAAGGCCGGCTCGTCCGTTTACTCTGTCTCAGTACCTAACGTACAACGCCCAAGAGAAAATGAGTTGTACGACAGGTAAAGTCTACAAGGGAAGGGTGAGACTCTACTGCAAGTGTAAAGGAATTTAAAGACGACATTTTAATGTTGTTTTAAAATGAGAGATGCAACAGTATGACATTAATAGATTTATGCAAGGAAATTAAAAATGATGCAGAAAGTAAACATGGCAGGCAAAGTCGTAGCGTCAGCTACCAAGACAAGACTAGACAAGTATGTGTGACACCAAGCGACTCGACTCCAAGACCGTGTGACACCAAGCAACTCGATACCAAGATGGTTCATGCCTTCAACTTAGAAAGTGTCACGCCCCGCTTCCCAAAATGGACGGAGGCGAAGCGTGACAAGGCCCGCTTAGGCCAGAGCTGAGAAGCTCGGACCCAATAAGCGTCTGTAGAGGTACCATTTAAAAAGTTTCAGGTTCTTGCATTAATATAGTTCGAAACAATAGAAAGTACGGAAAGGAAGTTGCATTCGTTAAATTAGAGATATAATATCCAACAAGTACAAAGTCTAAAAAAAAGCCTAAGCGTGGCAACAAACTATCTAAAAGCAAACTGAAAGTAGTAGCCTCTGAAGGTGACGACTAAAAGACCTCAAGGTCTGGTCCTTGTCAAGCACGTACTCTGGGTCGACGTCCTCGGCTCCTCGTACTCCAGTGAGTCTGCCTCGTCCACGAACTCTGGCTGAGCACCTGACGTACAGCACCCAAGAGAAAGGAACTGTACGTCAGGTAAAGTCTACAAGAAGGGTTAGACTTTACTGCAAGTGCATCGAACTTTAAACAACGGTTTACTGGTTGATTAGCATGCTGAGGTCCTATTACACAACAGTTTACTGGTTGATTAGCATGCTGTGGTTATAACAGAGTAACACAACAGGAAGTAACGTAGCAGGAAAGTAAAACGGGACAAGTAATAATAGTATTAGCGTGTGCTACCAGCTACGGGACTAACCTACAGGTGTCAAGATGAGACGGAATATGGAGAGCCAGACAGGACAAGACAAGACACGAAAGGGTTCACGCCTTACGGTTCGAGGGGGATCAGACCCTCTTGCCGTGCGCACGCTCAACCCAACCCCAAAACCCCAAGAATCGTGACAGGACAAGGGATCACTTGCTCTAGCTTGGCAAGTGCCCTATTGCTCTCTGAGCTGTGTAACAGTACAAGGGATCACCTGCTCTAGCTTGGCAGGTGCCCTATTGCCCATCGGGCTGTGAATCGGTACAAGGGATCATTCGCTCTGGCTTGGCGAGTGCCCTATTGCCCAGCGGGCTGTGCAAGACGGGACGGGACATGACAAGACGGGAATGGTTATTCTAGGGTGTCCACACACACGCACACACATGATAGCCCTACGATATCAAAAGTTGGTGTTGTCAGGCTCAGACTTCGTCGTCAAGTCTGAGCCGTCAGGAGTCGTCCCGGACGCTATCATTTCACGTCCGGTTCTATTTGTTCACAGTTATCAGTTCTAACCAACTAAGACCTAAGCATGGCCAAAAGTGCAAGTGGGATACACTTGCCTGCGATGGCGAGTGTGTCGTCCTCTCGAAGCGTCTCGTCCAAGCGTCTCGTCCGCGGAAGTCCGTCTGAAATAGGGTCACGGCGACGGTGTCAGGTCGCGATTTCCATCAAGTCCTATTAGTGTTTGTTTCTAGATTATCGGGACTACCCTAATCGTCAGCAGTCACAATTTTGATGTTCAGCCCTATTCGACGATTCTATCCTGTGTGCACAGTCAACAAAGTCCATTCGTCGATTCTAGATTTGTACAACGTTTTACTGGTGATGGAAAATAAATTTAAATGTAGTTGTCCAGTTTTAGTTTAGGGTTCAGTTTTGCTACGGTGTGGGTTTTACTACTCGTTAGGAAAACTAACCTCGTAATGTCGTCCAACAAGCGGAAGTCGGGTCTGAACGGCGTAACGTTGGCATCTTCTGGAACTCCTCGGCCGCGGGTAGCACAGAGAGGTACCTCTGGATAGCGGGATGGCGGCGTGAAATCAGCGAGCTAATCAGCGATCCTCCTCCTGTTGCGAGTAGCGCAACGGTTCTTCACGATAACGACGACGTCGGCTAAAGTACTTGCGTGCGGCAACGCACGTGAACTTCGAGAGTCCAAGGGGCCGTTCGTAGATGAAGTGGGACCAAAGAAATATGCTCGGCCCGGTGGATGGCCGACGGCGCGAGCGCACGGCGGTGGGCGGCCGTGAGAAGCCGGGGAGGACAGATTCGCGCCACGTCCGTTGTCGCGTGTCTCAGTGAAATTTCAGAGATGAACAGTGAAAACGGAAATTTGCAGTGGGTAACGGACTTCAAGACGAAGCCAACGGAAGTGGAGTTGTCGCCGGGGGTGGTCGGAGGTGGCCGTGCGCGGACAGCGAAGTTCAGCTTCCAGATTTGTGAAAAACAGCGGATGCGACGTGTTCCGACGAGGATTCCGGGAGCTACAGGTGGGCTATGAGCGTGAGGAAAGTTGCAGTTGGTAGGTGGTTTCGATAGGAATTCAACGGCGGTAGGGTGGTCGTCGTAGGTGGCCGGATGGCCGGTGGACGTGAGTTTTTCCGGCGATGGCGCAGATCTGTAAAACTGTCGTTTGGGTTGTGTTTGAAAGCATTTTGAGGGAGATAGAGAAGAGGGAAGAGAGTAAGGGGAGGTGGAGATGCTTGGGGGGTCAGAGAGGAGTTGATCGGGGATGGTGGTCGCTGGAGGGGATGGCCGGAGGTGGCCGGCCGGCGGTGTTTTCCGGCGGGGCGCAGTTCTGGCCAAAAACTGTGTTTTGATGTGTTTTTGATGGGTTTCAATGGAGTTTTGAGGGGTTTCAATGGAGGGAGATGAGAGGAGAGAGGTTGCAGGTGTTAGGGGAGGTCGAGGGGGATCCGAGGGAGACGATGGCGACTTCCGAAGATCGCCGGAGAGAGGTGGCCGGCCGTTGGAGCCGGGTGATGCCAAGTTTGGCCATGTTGGAGGTTCTTGGGTGTTTCAATGGGGAAGGAGAAGAGGGAGGAGGGAGAGAAGAGCGAGGAGAGAGAGGGGCGGCCGGAGATCGCCGGAGGATGGCCGGAACTCGTGCGTGGGTGAGGTTGAAGAGGAAGAAGCCGACGGCTGGCCTCCTATGCGTTTTTGCCTAGGGTTGTTTCATGGGTTGTTTTTAAGATGATGATGGTGCTATGTAGGAAATAGAAATGGGTATAAGTTGGGTGATGACTAGGAGAGAGGGTGAGTGAGGGGGTGTGCAAAGAAGGGATGAGGAAGGTGAGGGTAGCAGGAGAAATCCCCACATGCATGATACGTATGGATTTGGTTAGGATTAGATTAGGGTTTGAAATTCAAATTGATTAGCGACTAATCAACGGTTGAAAATTGATTAGGATATATCTTCCACCACGGGCATCAGAAAAATAATCCGAAAATACCGAGACGATCATGGAGACGAGAAGTACGGGGCTACGGTGTCCGATCGTGTATAACGCCTACCAAAAATTTACGTAAAATTGGAAACGGCATTTTGAGTCAAATGACTAAAACACCCCTATCTTTCAAAATCGTTTTGCGAGAAAACGAGCCGTGAAAAGACGTTCCCAAAAATTACTATAAAATTCTACACTCCCAAACGATCTCAACGGCATATCGCATCGCTCATGTCGGAGCTCAGAAATAGCCAAAAAGAATACGTGCACGATAAAGCACGTGCACGCAGGAAATACGAACGGTCGGAAAGCGGCCGTTACATTCTACCCACCTTAGAAATGATTCCGTCCTCAGAATCACTCATACTATCAATAATAACATCTATATAACCTTATACCCCAAAACTCTCATGACTACGCCTATAGATCGCTAATCTTATAACTTCAACCAATGTTCTTTAATTAATCCTTCATAACCCTTCTTTTCACTGAATAATGCCACGACTAATCTCACATCCTAAGACTTAACCATAGACCCATCATTGCCGTTGAAATTTCCAACCCAAGTTCTCATAAAAAAAGATAATCATATTCCCATAACATACTACTCAACTAAACATCATTGCTCAAAAACAATCCTTTAAACTCTCGATCTCTTCCCAATATTAATCAATCGCAAAAATGATGTTCTAATCAATCACCAATCCAAAACAAAAACTGTCTATCTTATAACCCCTTCACAGATCAACAATTTGCCATGTCCTTAATACGTTCTTCATCATATCTTCTCATAAATCTATCCGCCAAATAATTGAACTATCAGAATTACATCTTATCATACTCACTAAAATTAATACCAATCAATATTAAGTCTGACTACCTAACCATCCATTTATCTCCACACGTCGTGTCAGTCTTAATGTCTTCTCACGTCAACTCGACAATCGAGTCTTGATGCTTTAAATGCTCTACTCATTCTCATGATCACCCTAACTCATACTATAATACATAGCTACTCCTATCTACCACTCGTCTAAGCCTCAGGTCTGCTAAGTTATCATCTCCTCGCATATGATTTCATCCAACCAGAATTTTTCTATTGAGTCCGCCACACTTCGGTTTTATAAATAAGTCTTGAACAGCCCATTCTTTTCATCCGAAAGAAATCTATTCCAAAATCATATTGTTCAAAAATCGGTTAATCTTTGCTATAACAAATCTCATCTCTCCCTGAGCCTACCCGCAAACAAAATCCTACAACAATAATGGCTAGTCCCAAAACTATAACCACCATAACATTTCTAAATGGAGAGAAAGAGAAGAGAAAAGGAAAACTTAAAACCAGTGACACATTTTTAAAACTTTTGAAAAAAAACGTGTGGAGTCGTGGTAATGGATGAGGAAAGATAATTGATTTGTGATCTTGTGAGCTAATTTCAAAAACTTTAAAGGTTTGGTTTAAAAGAAAACAAGGTTTTGATTCAATCACATGCAGTCAAAGATAAGCTATTCTATAATTGTGAAAAACTACGTCTAAGGAGATTGCTTGCTATGACCCTATTCATATACGTATGAATACCGTCATTCAGACAACTTCAATCATATCATGGTTAACACTGAGAACTCACTCAAGACACGAAAAGGCAAATATCAGAATCCTAAAGATGACACACTCATACAGGTCTACACACTCTACTTATACTCATGCACTACGACAACATCACCTGCCCAAAGGGCCTACTACCAAACTAGAGTCGACACGGGCAACTACAAGCACTAATATCTAAACAATAGAAAGAAGGAAAAAACTAAACCAAAAGAGAACGAAGTAAGATCGGAAAGAACGAGTTCAAATTAGGCGGGGTAAGGAGGTAGTTGGTTGGATGGAACAAAAATATTCTTCAAAATAATTAGATAGTTGAAAGGAGAATTACGTGCAAAATATGATGTCATATACTTTTATACTTTAAAAAAATGTAGGGAAAAGTGAGCAGACTGTAAAAATTATTATAATTTGGAGAAAGAGTTGGATGAAGGAGATAAAAGTAGGGTGAGGTAGCGGTTGTTTTGCGAATGAAAGTAAGTTTAACACAGATTTTGAAATGTGGTTATGAAGAACATAGAACTGGTATAATAATAATAATAAAATAATTGGAGTTCCCTCTAGTTTAGAAAATAATTTAAAAAATTATGTACTTTAAGTGGTTAGAAATTTTGGTAGTTTTTATAAAAAGAATAATATTGAATTTTCAAAATGGTAACAAGTTTTAAAACCGAAATACGAAAGATAATGATTCGAAAGCGGGCACGAGATAGTAACTTAAGAATTTTACGACCAAGAAGGTTTCAAAGTCAATTAAAGAATTTTAATTCAACCGAAAAACAAGAAATTTTAAATATGTAGTATAGGGGTTTTCAAAGAAGTTAAGCTGAGCGAAGAAACTGAATAAGAAATTTCGAAAATACTTTTAGAGGAGGCAAAATTGGCAAAGAGAAAGATTCAAAGGATCTACGATAATCGTCAGGAAACGATCACGTGAATCGGGAGGAAAGAAAGATGATCGCATGACAGTTACACACTTAGGATATGATTCACGAAGCTACGATGGGACTCTACGGTCTATAACACGAAAGGGTAAGGATCAGGTAGTCGTTAGAAGTCAGGGATTCTAATTATCGGGTCGTCTAAAGATTAGGATAACCCAGCTCTAAGACTTCCTAATGAGTTAGACTATATTTAGGATCTAAAGAGAAGGTTCCTAATAGAATCAATGCTACGTTCTGCTGGGCCCGAAGTCGATGGACCCGAGCGAACGACTAAAAGAGAGTGGCTCTAGAAATTCTAACACTGTCAGAATCAAATGGGGATGCTAAGGTAGTCTAGGACGAGAACGACTAAATCTTAACCAAGGTGTCAGACTATCAAACCTGGGTGTATGTCTAAGTCTCCATACCATCTAAGACTGGGAAAACCTAATTTAGACTTGTACATGGATATTCAATGAATGCGGTACTCTTATTGTTCCGAACTTTTGCAAGACCTGCATGGGCCACCACTAAAACCTGTCACGCCCCGCTTCCCAAAATGGACGGAGGCGAAGCGTGACAAGGCCCGCTTAGGCCAGAGCTGAGAAGCTCGGACCCAATAAGCGTCTGTAGAGGTACCATTTAAAAAGTTTCAGGTTCTTGCATTAATATAGTTCGAAACAATAGAAAGTACGGAAAGGAAGTTGCATTCGTTAAATTAGAGATATAATATCCAACAAGTACAAAGTCTAAAAAAAAGCCTAAGCGTGGCAACAAACTATCTAAAAGCAAACTGAAAGTAGTAACCTCTGAAGGTGACGACTAAAATACCTCAAGGTTTGATCATTGTCAAGCACGTACTCTGGGTCGACGTCCTCGGCTCCTCGTACTCCAGTGAGTCTGCCTCGTCCACGAACTCTGGCTGAGCACCTGACGTACAGCACCCAAGAGAAAGGAACTGTACGTCAGGTAAAGTCTACAAGAAGGGTTAGACTTTACTGCAAGTGCATCGAACTTTAAACAACGGTTTACTGGTTGATTAGCATGCTGAGGTCCTATTACACAACAGTTTACTGGTTGATTAGCATGCTGTGGTTATAACAGAGTAACACAACAGGAAGTAACGTAGCAGGAAAGTAAAACGGGACAAGTAATAATAGTAGTAGCGTGTGCTACCAGCTACGGGACTAACCTACAGGTGTCAAGATGAGACGGAATATGGAGAGCCAGACAGGACAAGACAAGACACGAAAGGGTTCACGCCTTGCGGTTCGAGGGGGATCAGACCATCTTACCGTGCGCACGCTCAACCCAACCCCAAAACCCCAAGAATCGTGACAGGACAAGGGATCACTTGCTCTAGCTTGGCAAGTGCCCTATTGCTCTCTGAGCTGTGTAACAGTACAAGGGATCACCTGCTCTAGCTTGGCAGGTGCCCTATTGCCCATCGGGCTGTGAATCGGTACAAGGGATCATTCGCTCTGGCTTGGCGAGTGCCCTATTGCCCAGCGGGCTGTGCAAGACGGGACGGGACATGACAAGACGGGAATGGTTATTCTAGGGTGTCCACACACACGCACACACATGATAGCCCTACGATATCAAAAGTTGGTGTTGTCGGGCTCAGACTTCGTCGTCAAGTCTGAGCCGTCAGGAGTCGTCTCGGACGCTATCATTTCACGTCCGGTTCTATTTGTTCACAGTTATCAGTTCTAACCAACTAAGGCCTAAGCATGGCCAAAAGTGCAAGTGGGATACACTTGCCTGCGATGGCGAGTGTGTCGTCCTCTCGAAGCGTCTCGTCCAAGCGTCTCGTCCGCGGAAGTCCGTCTGAAATAGGGTCACGGCGACGGTGTCAGGTCGCGATTTCCATCAAGTCCTATTAGTATTTGTTTCTAGATTATCGGGACTACCCTAATCGTCAGCAGTCACAATTTTGATGTTCAGCCCTATTCGACGATTCTATCCTGTGTGCACAGTCAACAAAGTCCATTCGTCGATTCTAGATTTGTACAACGTTTTACTGGTGATGGAAAATAAATTTAAATGTAGTTGTCCATTTTTAGTTTAGGGTTCAGTTTTGCTACGGTGTGGGTTTTACTACTCGTTAGGAAAACTAACCTCGTAATGTCGTCCAACAAGCGGAAGTCGGGTCTGAACGGCGTAACGTCGGCGTCTTCTGGAACTCCTCGGCCGCGGGTAGCGCAGAGAGGTACCTCTGGATAGCGGGATGGCGGCGTGAAATCAGCGAGCTAATCAGCGATCCTCCTCCTGTTGCGAGTAGCGCAACGGTTCTTCACGATAACGGCGACGTCGGCTAAAGTACATGCGTGCGGCAACGCACGTGAACTCCGAGAGTCCAAGGGGCCGTTGGTAGATGAAGTGGGACCAAAGAAAGATGCTCGGCCCGGTGGATGGCCGACGGCGTGAGCGCACGGCGGTGGGCGGCCGTGAGAAGCCGGGGAGGACAGATTCGAACCACGTCCGTTGTCGCACGTCTCAGTGAAATTTCAGAGATGAACAGTGGAAACGGGATTTTGCAGTGAGTAACGGACTTCAAGACGAAGCCAACGGCAGTGGATTTGTCACCTGGGGTGGTCGGAGGTGGCCGTGCGCGGACGGCGAAGTTCAGCTTCCAGATCTGTGAAAAACAGCGGATGCGACGTGTTCCGACGAGGATTCCGGGAGCTACAGGTGGGCTATGAGCGTGAGGAAAGTTGCAGTTGGTAGGTGGTTTCGATAGGAATTCAACGGCGGTAGGGTGGTCGTCGTAGGTGGCCGGATGGCCGGTGGGCGTGAGTTTTTCCGGCGGTGGCGCAGATCTGTAAAACTGTCGTTTGGGTTGTGTTTGAAAGCGTTTTGAGGGAGATAGAGATGAGGGAAGAGAGTAAGGGGAGGTGGAGATGCTTGGGTGGTCAGAGAGGAGTTGATCGGGGGTGGTGATCGCTGGAGGGGGTGGCCGGAGGTGGCTGACCGGCGGTGTTTTCCGGCGGGGCGCAGGTCTGGCCAAAAACTGTGTTTTGATGTGTTTTTGATGGGTTTCAATGGAGTTTTGAGGGGTTTCAATGGAGGGAGATGAGAGGAGAGAGGTTGCAGGTGTTAGGGGAGGTCGAGGGGGATCCGAGGGAGGCGGTGGCGGCTTCCGAAGATCGTCGGAGAGAGGTGGCCGGCCGTTGGAGCCGGGTGATGCCAAGTTTGGCCATGGTGGAGGTTCTTGGGTGTTTCAATGGGGAAGGAGAAGAGGGAGGAGGGAGAGAAGAGCGAGGAGAGAGAGGGGCGGCCGGAGATCGCCGGAGGATGGCCGGAACTTGTGCGTGGGTGAGGTTGAAGAGGAAGAAGCCGGCGGCTGGCCTCCTATGCGTTTTTGCCTAGGGTTGTTTCATGGGTTGTTTTTAAGATGATGATAGTGCTATGTAGGAAATAGAAATGGGTATAAGTTGGGTGATGACTAGGAGAGAGGGTGAGTGAGGGGGTGTGCAAAGAAGGGATGAGGAAGGTGAGGATAGCAGGAGAAATCCCCACATGCATGATACGTATGGATTTGATTAGGATTAGATTAGGGTTTGAAATTCAAATTGATTAGCGACTAATCAACGGTTGAAAATTGATTAGGATATATCTTCCACCACGGGCATCGGAAAAATAATCCGAAAATACCGAGACGATCATGGAGACGAGAAGTACGGGGCTACGGTGTCCGATCGTGTATAACGCCTACCAAGAATTTACGTAAAATTGGAAACGGTATTTTGAGTCAAATGACTAAAACGCCCCTATCTTTCAAAATCGTTTTGCGAGAAAACGAGCCGTGAAAAGACGTTCCCAAAAATTACTATAAAATTCTACACTCCCAAACGATCGCAACGGCATATCGCATCGCTCATGCCGGAGCTCAGAAATAGCCAAAAAGAATACGTGCACGATAAAGCACGTGCACGCAGGAAATACGAACGGTCGGAAAGCGGCCGTTACAGAAAGTGGCCAAACTCTCTAACCTGGTGGCCGCTCAACCCTACCCCACCCCAAGACTCAAGACATGACTGGACGAGGACCACTCACTCTGTCTCGGTGAGTGCCTCTATACCCACAATCTGTAGGGGTCACTCACTCACTCGATGAGTGCCAAGCTTCCCGTAGGTCGTTCTGTAACAAGGATCACCCACTCTGCTAGGTGGGCATCTCAATCCCCGCGGGTTGCCAAGGGTTACTCACTCACTCGATGAGTGCCGGGCTTCCCACAGGTCGTGTATCTGTACAAGGGACCACTCTCTCTGTCTCGGAGAGTGCCCTATTGCCTGCAGGCGGTGCAAGACAAGTCGTGAATGCTGTTACATGGCATGACATGAGTATAGTTTTTCTAGGGTGTCAAGTCTAGGCTATCGTGAGAGGGTCCTGGACGTTATCATTTCACGTCCGATTCTCTTGTTCAACAATTATAGTTCTAAGAAAGAAGTGGCCTAGATTTGGCCGTAACTACGCAAGTGGGCACACTTGCCTGCGGTGGCGAGAAGAACGTCCGTCGGAAGCGTCTCGTCGCGGATATCGCCTCGGTCAACGTCCGTTGTCACAAGTCAACGACAGGAGTCAGGTCGCGTTTTAGCAATTCCTATTATTGTATGTTTTAAGTTAGGCGTGGCTATCCTAACAGTCCCAAAACACTGTTCATGCGGTCAAATCTATTCTACGGTTCTCTACGACGATTCTATCCTATGTGCACAGTCAATATAGTCCGATCGTCGATTTTAGATATTACAACAGTTTAATGGTGTGTAAAAGTAAAGTTAGTGAGTTAGTTGTCGATTTTTACTTATGGTTCAATGATGTAACGTTCGGGTTGCTACGAGTAAAAAGACCAACCTAGTGCGATGAACGCACACGTGTCTGACGTTGGGTCTGGAACGGTGGTGGTGCTTGGTGTCCTCGACTGTGGGTAGCGCAGTAAGGATCGCCTCAGGAACGTCTCGGTTGCGGGTAGTGCAACGAAACGGTACGACAATGGTAACGGCGTCGGGATCGCCTCGGTTGCAAGTAGCACAACAAAACGGTACGGCAACGGCAGTAACGTCGGAAGATGGTGCGAGATCAGCGGCGAGTGTGGGCTCCTAGGCGCAAGGGGCTGCCGGGGATATGAGGAGGCTGAAGGGGGGTCGTGCGGCCTGAGGGGTTGCTGACCGGTTGCAGGGTGCAGCAGCAAGGGGCAGGTTGCGGCTGTGGGAAGAAGGCCGACCTGCTGTTAAAGGGGGTGCGGCAATAGGGCGGCAGGTGGTTCTTGTGGGGGATCTGTCGGATGTCAAAGGGGAGAGGCCGGACCTGGGGGTAGCTGCAGTTGGTAGATGAGGCCGGAGGGAGATCGTCGGCAACTGCTGGTTGATGTGGCCGTGAGTTTCTTAGGGCTGTTGGCAGTTTTTTTGGAGGGAGAGGGGCAGTTTGGTTGAAGAGAGGGGTTACCGGATGGAGGTTGTCGAGGGGGAAGAGCTTGGCCGGAGTTAGGGGTGGTGGCCGGAGCTTTGGGAAGGCCGATGGCGAAGTGGGGCTCGGATGCGTGAGTAGAGATGGGTGGCGGCTGAGTTTTTGTGAAAACCCTATAGGATTCGTGGGTTGCTTTAACATGAGAAATCTTGCAAAGGAGAGTGAGAGAAAGGGGTGTGTTTAAGCTTGATTGGAGAGAGAGTGTGTGAGAGTGGAAGGGTAGATTTAGGGTGCAAATAGCTCGGAGAATAAATTGATGATACGTATGATATCCTATAGATTAGATTTGATTTAGGTTTAAGGTTTGAAATTTGAATTAGATTATGGCTAATTGGATTTAAAAGTAATTAGGGTGAAAGGTTGGTCTAACGGTGTCCGAAAATTACGAGAAAAATATCGGGACGACCGTGACGACGAGAGGATCGAGGGTACGGTGACCGGTCACGTGCTAGGTTCACAGAAAAAGATAATAAAAATAGAAAGCCAAACATCGAAGTTTAATGGTTAAGACACCTCTTCATTCAAAGCTGATTTGTGAAAGAATCACCTGTGAAATGATGTTCACAAAAAATTCCACAAATAACTACTCTCTCTGAGGGTCACAACGACATATAACTTCGCCCATTTCGGATAGAAGAGGAGGTCAAAATAAATACGAGTACGAAAAAGAACGTACACGCCGAAATACACATGATCGAAAAGTGACTGTTACATATACTAATTTTTGTTGGGTTACTAATTAATAACCTGATGTTTGTCAGTTTATGATGCAATTTAATTACTTGGAATTCGTTTCTGGAGTCATTTGAAAAATTGCTAATTTTGTTGGGGGTATTATTTAATTATTTGATGTTTGTGATCCAATTTAATTAATTGGAATATTATATTGAGCAATTAATGTTCTTTTAAATTTTACTATGATATTTGTAACGGCCTATTTCTATACATACGTATTTCGTACGTATTCTACATTGTCTTATATATATAATAACTTCGATTTCAAATTCAAATTCCTTCCTTGTAAAACCTAGGAGATTTTCACAAGACAATAAAATCCTACACTTGATTGCAATTATTCTTGTTCTTTCCTTCTTTTCTTTGCATTAATCCTAACAAAACAAATGTCAAATGAAATGGATTACAATAAATAAAACATTAACTCTTCCCATTTTAACAAATAAAACCCTCACCCAAGACCAAACCCTAGCCCAAGCATCATCCGCACAAAACTTCAACCCTAAAAACAAACCCTAACATTTACCCCTCCCTCCGACCAAAGCTCCAAACCCGCCCCAACCCGACCAAACTCCATCCACCCTCAGCAGCGTGCCGCCAGCCTCTATCTACGCACAACTCGACTTCAACCCTCATCTCCCCGTTAGCCCCAATCTCCGGCAGACCTTGCACCGACAGCGACCTCAGCCCCTGTAACCCACCGCCACCATCATCCTTCTTCAGCCCAACCGCAGACCGTCGACTGAAGCTTCTGACTACAACCACCAAGCCCGCACCAACAACCCCGATCATCAAGCACCTCCTCCATCTCCGACCCTTCACCCTTCTCCTCCGCCTGCACGCTGTCCAGCCCGCTGCGGCCACCACCCATAACCCCAGACCTGCTCCTCCTCTCTCCACCGCGCCCTCAGCCCCTAGCGGCACCCGCAAACACCCTCCCCTCTCAAAAAAACCCTAGGGGCCTCTCCCCTCCGACGTGCACTGCCAGCATCTCCCTCCTCCACCGGCAACCACGCCTCCCTCCGAACCGCCTCCTGACATCCATGGCAAGGCCGCCTCCTCGTCGACACCAGTCGCGCCACCTCCGATCTGCATGAACACGCAAGACTCAAACAACATGTAAGTTTTAAAATAATGTTAGTATGTTGTTAGTTTTATAATATTAGTTTTATAGTATTAAGTTCTGTTTAATATTCATAGGTTAATATATATTAGTCTTATTAATAAATAGTAAGTTTTAATGATATTAGTTAATATAAATTAGTTTTGTTAATACAGTATGTTAATTATTATACATAAAATGATCTAATATATATTTTAAGTTATTGTATGAAGATAACAGTTTATTAAAAATAATGTTAGTTTTATAATAACAGTAAGTTAGTTTATAATAATATTAATTTTTGTAATGATATTAATTAGTATAATGTTAGTTTTGTTAATGTCAACATGTTAGTATATAATGTATATAAGTTCTAAGTTATTTCTAAATGATGTTAGCAATACAGTAATTATTATAATGTTAGTATTATACGTATAACACAGTTATACATGTATCACAGTTAATACGATGGTTGTTAACAGTAGGTTTACATATATATAACAGTGTATTTGTATAATATACAATTATATGAGTTAGAGTAATATTAGAGAGTTCTGTGGCTTAATATTATTTAATCCGATCTCACAGATACACCACGCCTCTTGTCCCGATCATCTGGACACCCAAAATCGCATCAACCAGGCAAGTATTTATCACATACAAACTTTCAGATACACTATCTTCAGTGAAGAAACTATCAAATATTGTTAGTAACAATTTCTTGATATTAACATTTGAAGTGACTCGATGAGACTTGTAACATGCTTTAACCAAACGTTTGATTTACTTTTGCCATTAATGCCGTTAAACATGATAATCATAGTGTAAGAGAAATTATTAAGTGTTTCTGTCATTTTGCTCATACTGCATGATGTGCCGTTGTTGGTGTCACCTTATCTCTGGTTTTTCCATCTCTAATGAAATGTGATATTGGGCCCTCGGGACATATACGGACGGACTATTGGGCCCTTGGAGCATTTACAGAATATTGGGCCATTGTGGCATACATTGAATGATATGGACTCTGGGTGGGGTAGTCCATTGTAGTAGAGTGCGAAATGCTGGATTTCACCCGATCGGTAAATTCGACCGTCGTCCGGATGTGGTCGGTGAGTACAGATCCACTGGTAGCTCCCGTTGGTTTGGGTGTAATTGTAGTTTCGTCCGCCCTCGGACATTGGGCTTGTCACTAGATAGGAGATTGGATGATGCACTATTTTACCCATGCTGTTGCTATTATAAATTGTGTAACTTGCTAACTTTTCTTACTATGTGTTTCTTTGTACACTACACTTTGCATGTTCACTACTTGCACGCTAGAATTGCCATGTTCATTACTTTGCACACTACACTTGTCATACTCACTACTTTGTACACTACACTTTGCCATGCTCGCATGTTTTCTTACACTGCCACACTTTTCTTAATTGTGCCATGTTATGTTTCCATCGCCTTTAAAAGCTTTGCAAACTATATTACTATCTTGCCGAGGGTTCATGTTCAAACATTTTAAACTTGTCGAGCGACCCTCGCTGACATATATTTCTCTGTTTGTTATCTTGTGAAATATACGTCAGGTCCTGAGACAGATCTTGCAGGAGAGTACACTTTGAAGCTGAGCTAGTTTACAGGAGTATCCGGACGCTGAGACCCACTGCTGAGAAACGATGTGCTTTTTGCAGCGCCGCTATAATTTCATATTTGTGTTGTACTTTATTCAGGTGTACTTTATTTTTGTGCAACTGTTTGTAATGGCCATGCTAGGCCTTATTTGTGTGCATGTAATCTGGGCTGTGGAGTTGTAATAATGACTACCTGTGTCGTTCTGAGTATATATGCAAGCACCTGCGAGGTTTCACACAGACGCTTATTGTGTTAAGTCAAGGAGGAAAGAGAAACAAAAGTACCTCCTCCTTACTTGCACATGCAGACCCGCTCGCATCCTCTCTCCCAAGTATAATGGAAATCAGGGCGTGACAATATTAGCATAACATAAGCATGTATATGTATCATACAGACTCCTATATCATGTTCAATTCGGATATTCCTCCAATTGCTGCATCAAGCGCAAGAAAGGTGAGATTTTTTCCAGCAGACGGCTACGCCTTTGACGGCCCTACTTGTGCTATCACGCCCCGCTTCCCATAGCGGATCACTCCTCGATTTGGGGAGATCTAGGTATATACTAATGATTTTAAAGAAAATAGACTGGACGCGAAAATTAAAGGGAGGTGATCTTGAGGATCAAGATTGTAATCTTATCTATATTGTTTTTATGAGTATTTTGCAAGAGCATGACCTGCATGGGCCACCACTAAAACCTGTAACGCACAGCTTCCCAAAATACGATGGAAGCGAAAATGTTACTAAGGTCCGCATAAACTGGAGCAGTGAAGCTCGAGTTCACTAAGCGTCTGTGATAACATCATAGCAGGTTGTTGCATCCAATCGGAACAATAAAAAATTCATATATTTAAAAGCCACATCCAGACGTTTCCATACACGAAATAAAACGACAAGGCCTCAGTATGGCCAAAAGAACTACAACAAGAAAGCATACCCTTGTTGGGGTTCTTTTGGCCATGCTTGTTGGGGTTCTTTTGGCCATGCTTGTTGGGGTTCTTTTGGCCATGCTGAGGCCTTGTCGTTTTATTGTCCGCATGAAAGGGTATGCTTTCTTGTTGTAGTTCTTTTGGCCATGCTGAGGCCTTGTCGTTTTATTTCGTGTATGGAAACTTTTGGATGTGGCTTTTAAATATATGAATGTTTTTATTGTTCTGATTGCATGCAAGAACCTGCTATGATGTTGTTATCACAGACGCTTAGTGAACTCGAGCTTCACCACTCCAGTTCATGCGGACCTTAGTAACGTTCTCTCTTCCATCGTATTTTGGGAAGCGAGGCGTTACATGCGCCTCCAATTCCTCCTTCAACTATTGTAGCGGGCTCAACAAAGGTAAGATTTTTTTCATATCCCTAGTTTAGTTTCAATTGCATGTATTTGGATTTTCCTTTTTGGGAAATTGGGTACCCATAGTTGGATAGAAAATATCATTTTTAGTATTTCGATGGAAAATTTTTCTATGAAATTTTAATTTTGAAATATGCAGGTTTATAAACTAAATTATCATGTTACTAGAAAAGTATTTCAAACGTAAATCTCTTGGGGTTGAAGAGTCATCCAATGATCTGAGCAATGTTGCTCAATCAAGTTCAAAGAAAAGTCATATCGAAATCAATCCCAACGAACTCATTGCTGATTCTGGCCTAAGAAGACCAATACACGAATATGATGTGAATGTTAGAGATGAAATTCGACGATCATATTTACAAAAGGGCCCTTGTCAACCTTCACAACATGATTTTTCTCAAAAGAAATTTGGAAATGTATCAGTTCGATGCTTTAATCCGGCTTGGTTTGGTGCATACCCAACTTGGTTTGAGTGCAGCATAGCTAAAGATGCCGCTTTTTGCTTGTATTGTTATCTTTTCAAGTCACCAGGTGGTAAGGATACGTTTGTGTGTGATGGATTTTCAAATTGGAAGAAGAAGGATAGATTTGATCTTCACATTTGAAAGCCCAATAGTGATCACAATGTAGCTCGGATAAAATGTGAAAATTTAATGAACGAAAAACAAAGTATCATACCTTTGTTATCTAAGCAGACAACGAAGAATCAAAATGATTATCCAACTCGATTGAATGCTTCGATAGAGTTTGCCCGTTTTTATTGCACGAAGGGCTTCCTTTTCGTGGACATGATGAATGTGAAAGTTCAAGCAACCAAGGAAATTTTCTAGAGCTCTTGAGGTTTCTTTCAAGAAATAATGAAGATATTAAATTAGTTACTTTTAGTCAAGCTCCTGGGCACAATAAATTGACCTTGCCAGATTTTCAAAAGGACATTACTCACGCTACTGCAGAGGAGATTACTAATGTGATTATTAAAGATCTTGGGGACTCATTATTTTCAATTTTAATTGATGAGTCGCACGATATATCGATAAGGGAAAAAATGGCAGTTGTTCTACGATATGTAGATAATAATGGGCATATTATTGAACGTTTTCTTGGCATTCAACATGTGACAGATACTGCTGCTAGTTCACTCAAGGTAGCTCTTGAATCTTTGTTTTCTACACATGGGTTTATTGGATATGGACGACATATATACACCCATGAGGGGATGTATGAGGGTACACAGACCTCGGATGTCGCGTGCATGAAAGCATGTGCGAAGGGAACCTTTTCATGTGTGAAAAGAACCACTCGATAAGTGGAAAAAGGCACATTATAAGTGCATAAAGGCACTTGATAAGTGCATAAAGAAGAGGATAAGCAAGGGTATTAATATAAGCTAATAAGCTTATATATGGTTATTTCCTACAATAACTATCCCTAAAGCCTATAAATAAGACCCAAGGGTAAGGCATTTAAGGCTAATCCTTCATGCCATAAGTTTGCATAAGGCAAATCTTTCCCTCTTCTCCCTTCCATTTATTTCTTCTTCCAAATAGAGATTTAGACGGTGGAAACGCTGCTTCGATCCTCTGTGACGAAGTACTGACCGTTGTGGCGAATCCGAGGGCAAAGTTCAGAGACTACGGTGCCGCGTACGCGAACGTAAGTCTCTCCTCTTCATTTGATCCTCCATCCTCGCGCGACGGGATCCAACATTGGTATCAGAGCCATACGGGTTCGCTCCAGTCTCACCGATGAACGAGGCGTTGTCTTTTTCACGAATGAGTTTCCTACCATTATGGATATGGTAGGAGCGCATCGTGACGGAGAGAATCGCAGCAGTTGTTCTTTTCACGTTAGGGTCTTCTGTCATTACGGATATGGCAGGAACTCTCCGTGACGGGAAGAACTAACCGTTCATCTTGCCAAACTCGCACTCTTCAAGGATGCTGAGTCTCCATTCAATAGAGAATGTGAAATCTCTTCATGTGGAGCGTGAAGTTTGTGGCCTTGAAAGTACGTTATTTATTTTTGGGCACACTGCCATTAAAGAATAACTACTTTCTCGATGAACGGGTGTGTCATCGGAGAAGATGGCGGTTACAAAACTTCTCATCGGAGAAGATGACCTCTTTGGTGCATGATCGCCATGGCAATATGGGCCATGGAGGCTATGCACCCCCCTCCCCATGCGGAGGGGGTTGGCTACAGCCAATGACAACCAAGACCCCCCATCCGGGAGGGGGGTGTGCAAACCGGACCCCAAAGGAAGGGGAGGCCGGCCATGGCCAAGGGGCCATGGCCGGCATGCACAAGGGCCCTGGCCGGCCCTGGCAGAGGCCAGGGCCGGTGCCCTGGCCTCAGGCCAGGCTGAGGCCAGGGCCTGGCCGGCCCTGGCAGAGGCCAGGGCCGGCACCCTGGCCTCAGGCCAGGGCCTGGCCACTGTCGGCCCTGGCGGCCCTGGCCGAGGCCAGGGCCGGCGCCCTGGCCTCAGGCCAGGGCCTGGCCACTGCCGGCCCTGGCGGCCCTGGCCGAGGCCAGGGCCAGGCCACTACCTGCCCTGGCCAAGGCCAGGGCCAAGCCCCGGTCTGCCCAGTAAATGGGGGGGACTTGCATGGGCGGTGGCTTGCATGGCTGGTCTCTACGGAGCCGGCGGTAGTTGTCTGCGGTAAAATTCCCCTGTAGGGGGGAGCGCCTGGATCCATACGGGAGCCGGCGGCGGCGGCTTACAGAAAACTCCCCTCAATGGGTGTTCGGCCTTGGCCAAGTTGCGATGGCAACTCTCTCTTTGGAAGGGAGAAGAATCCGGCCTTGGCACGGCCACGACACGACCCCGGCAATGGCCGGGGAATTGTCGAAATATTTCGGCTATGTCACCCTGTAAGGGGGTGTAGGCCTTGCCGAATATTTTGCAAATACAACAAGGGTATTTTTAGTACCATAAGGGTACCAAGTTGAAATTCCCTAATTTTTTTTTGAAAAATACGTTTTCAAAATTGCTTTTCCGCTGCAAAGTACTATAAGAGTACTGTTATTTGATAAAGTGATGGGGAAATATTGAAATTTGTTCTAGATGGTGATTGGGATCGTAATGACTTTTTCGATTCTAGAACAACATCTTCAATATTTTTCGAAAGTAACTTATCAAATATAATAATATCATTCCAAGTGGGATTTTCCAAGTGGGAGTGATATTAAACTAATCTGAAATTTCCACATTCGATTGATTTAGCGTCTCAATGGATCATGATTCGGCCAGTGGTCTTTTGGACTAGTTTGTGGGACACCTCGGCTCTGTCTGGGGGTAGTGAACCATGGACTAGCCATTCCCCTGGTCGGTCTTCTGGCCGAGACTACTGAATTATGAAAATGTCTAAAATGATGACTATAAATATGAAATTTATGCAATGTTTTTTGATCGAACCTACTTTTTATATCTTTTGCAGCATTTTAAAGCTAAAATATCTTCCGCTTCCAAGAACATCGTCGCTGAGTTAAATAAAGGTGAAAAACTCAACGGCGATAATTACAAACTATGGTCCATGAAAATACAATATGTTCTAGAGGAGCAAGATGTGCTCGAAACTCTGAAGAACATAATGATAGAATCAGAGTTGGGCACTACGACCCAACACAGAAGAGACAAGGAAGCTTTCGATGCTTGGTCTCGGAAGAACAAGATTGCTCGCATTACGTTGTTGTCCAGTATGGCCGATGACATAATGCGCATCTTCCAAGAGCATGACCTAGCCATGGACATATGGTCCAAGCTAGAGGAGAAGTTTGGTGGCACCTCGGTGTCCAAACTTCGTTCTTTAACTATAAGATTCGATTCGTACAAGAAACGTCCAGATCATTCCATGGGGAAGCATCTGCGACATATGGCGAATCTCATCTAAGAGTTAAAGGATGCAGGTCATGTGCTCACTGATGAGCAACAAATCCAAGCAGTCATACGTTCCCTACCAAATAGGTGGGACCAAATGAAGATGCATCTCACTCATAATGAGAGCATCAAGAACTTCAGCGATGTTTCTAAGCACCTCGAGTTAGAGGAAGAGCGGCTTGCGGCCGCCAAGCCAAGTGTAGAAGTGCACATGGTTGCTAGTTCCTCACACGGGGGAAAGAAACGGAAAAATCATTTGAAGTTTAATAATGAACGTAATAAGCAACCAGAGTCTACCAAGAAACCCAAACATAAGGGTTGGCACAAGAAATGGCACAAGAAGAAGGACTTGAAGAAGATCAAATGTTTCAAGTGCAACAAGTTATGTCACTATGCTCGTTCATGTACGAGTGGAGGTGATGAGGTGCCACCGACCACATAGCAAGGGACAGACAGTCCTTCGTGGAGTATCACCGGATACCCCAAGGAACGAAGTGGATCTATGTAGGAAATAACACACGTGTTGAAGTGAAAGGCGTTGGGACGTGCAAGCTCGTCTTGGACAACGGCCGCACTATCCTACTTCATGATGTTCTCTTCGCTCCGGATATTCGAAGGAATATTATATCTGTGGTCGTTTTAATGGGTCTTGGTTATAGTTGGTTCTTTCATTGTTGTAAAGTGGACTTGTCTTGTAATAATTCTTTAATTGGTTCTGGGTATGTTTTCAAAGGATTTGTTGTATTAAATACAATGTATGATTCCTCATTTTATAATGAAAATTTCCTTGTTGCAAATTCATCAAATTATGAGTCAGATGTAATTTGTTGGCATGCAAGGCTTGGTCACATTGGACCAACACGAATGGATAGACTTGCCAAACGTGGCCTTCTATCCAATGTTTCAAAGGTCGAAATGTCGACTTGCGAACATTGCCTTGTAGGGAAATCTTGTCGCAAGCCGTTTGGAACCGGCACAAGGGCCGAGGTTCCATTACAGCTCATCCATTCGGACATATGTGGTCCGATGAATGTCAAGACAAGACGCGGGAAGTCCTATTTCATCACTTTTATTGATGACTTCACCCGATTCGGTCATATCTATTTGATATCCCACAAAAGTGAAGCATTAACCTGCTTTAAAAACTATATGTGTTTGGTGGAAAATCAATTAGATCGCAAGATTAAGGTCTTGCGAACCGATAGAGGCGGTGAATACCAATCAACAAGTTTTAAGGAACTTTGTGATGAAAAAGGCATAGTTCATCAGGTAACTATACCTTATACTCCGCAACAAAATGGTGTTGCAGAAAGGAGGAATATGACTTTAATGGAAATGGTCCGTTCAATGATGGCACAAGCCAACTTGCCAATCACCTTTTGGGGTGATGCATTATTGACGGCCGCTTTCATTTTAAACCGCGTACCCTCGAAATCAGTTAGCTCCACTCCTTATGAGTTGTGGAACCAAAAGGTCTCCTGACTTAAGCATTTCAAAACCTTGGGGATGTGCATCCTATGCACATATTTCCTCCCATAAGTATGGCAAACTTGGGCCAAGGGGGAGGAAATTTATCTTTATACGATACGCAGAAAACTCCAAAGGTTATGTTTTCATTGGTCAGGAAGACAATGGAGGACTAATTGAATTTGAGTCGAGGGATGTCACTTTCTTGGAAAACGAGTTTCCAAGACAGGGCGAGATAAGTCAGGACTTATCTCTATTTGAGATTTATGATCAAGAAGGATTACCTCATTCGAGTGGGAGAATTCTTGGTGAAGACGAAAATACGTTTCAACCTTCACCAATGGATGATACGAATGATGCGAATCCTATTCCATACGGGAATAATGATCCAAGTGGGAGCATTTCTAACAACATTCCAAGTGGGAGTGATATTAGAATTGATCTAAATTCGAGTCAACAAGGACTTGAAGAATCTCAAATACGACGTAGTAGTCGTACAAGGTTAGCTCCTCTAAGATTTGAGGATGAATTCCCACAAACCTTTATGACTTTACTACAAGAAGATGACGAGCCTGCTACTTTCAAACAGGCTGTATCATGCCCTGCAAAAGACAAATGGATAGAAGCGATGTAGGAGGAATTAGAATCCATGAAAGTTAACCAAGTCTGGGACTTGGTTGACTTACCCAGAGGACGTAGAGCTATTGGGAACAAATGGGTTCTCAAGATCAAGCATAAGGCTGATGGCTCTATAGACAGATATAAAGCTCGCCTTGTCGCAAAAGGTTTTACGCAATAGGAAGGGATAGACTACGAAGAGACCTTCTCACCTGTTGTGCGTTTTACCTCGATTCGCTTGATTCTGGCTATGGTAGCTTGCTTAGACCTCGAGTTACGTCAAATGGATGTAAAGACTGCCTTTCTCAATGGAGAATTGGACGAGGAGATCTATATGGAACAACCAACAGGGTTTGTAAAAGAAGGAAACGAACATAAGGTTTGTAAACTTCGTAAGTCCATATATGATCTTAAACAATCCTCGAGGCAATGGTATATACGATTTCAAGAAGTTGTCTTATCAAATGGGTTTTTCATGCTCGATGAAGATAACTGTGTATATATCAAGAGGATTAAGAGCAAGTATGTTATTATGTCTCTATATGTAGATGACATTTTAATAGCCGGAAATGACAAGGGCTTTGTGATGGATATCAAGGCTTGGCTTTCATCAGTTTTTGAGATGAAAGACATGGGAGAAGCCACATATATCCTTGGAGTTAAGATTTCAAGGAATCGTTCGAAGAAACTTCTCTCTCTTTCACAAGAGACTTATATAAAGAAGGTTCTAGAACGTTTTAATATGCAGGACTGCAAGTCCATTGATACTCCTATAAGCAAATGCGATAATTTATGTCTGAAATCGTGTCCAAAGAACCAAAAGGAAAAGGAAATTATGGAAAAAGTTCCATATTCCAGTGCAGATGGTAGTCTTATGTACGCTATAATGTGTACAAGACCGGACATCTATTTTGCCGTTGGAATGGTAAGTCGTTACCAATCCAATCCAGGGCAAGTACACTGGAAAGCGGGTAAGAGGATAATGTGGTATCTTAAAGGATCTACAGACTATGCTTTATGCTATCAAGGAGATGCCTTGAGGCTCGAAAACTACACTGATGCTGATTGGGCGGGTGATCTCGAAGAGCGACGATCGACCTCAGGATATGTTTTTCTACTTGGATCTGGTGCAATATCCTGGAGTAGCAAGAAACAATTCTGCATCGCACTTTCAACTATGGAAGCCGAGTTTGTAGCATTTAGCATGGCAGTCCAAGAAGCTGTTTGGCTTAGGAAGTTCTTAGACAGGCTAATTGATGCAAGTGACTCAGGTGTTATACCAATACACAGTGACAGTCAAGCATCTATAGCCTATGTCAAAGATCCAAAATTCCATTGTAAGACCAAACACATTGATATCCGCTACAAATTTGCAAAAGACTATGATAAGACCAAGAAGGTAGACATTAGGTACATATCTACGCATGAGATGATAGCGGATCCGCTTACGAAGGCGATCCCCAGAGATGTGTTTTACAAACACTTATCATCTCAAGGATTGCGTAAGAGCTGAGTTGTACCAATGTAAATTCCCATGTCTATGAAAGATCAAATTTAATAAAAGAATAAGTTCTTTTCAACATTGCATATGAAGTTTCTTGAAAATGTTTGTGTACATTTCTTTTATCTCAGCTGTATTTTCTAGTATGTCGGACAGATTGAGGTTGGCTCTCTCACATGAGCAACCGCCTTTATTCTATCAGACGGATAAGATAAAGATGAGACCTGTTTAAAGTCAAAATCACCAGACGGATGATTTAGAGTCATGACTTGAACAAAATGGTCGTATGAAAGATCTGCATCATATGGATGCTTACAAAAGATCTAAGAAGATTTTTGAAATCTTATCTGTCTTATGCGGGATGTGGGTCCAGGAGATCAATAAGTAGTAAAAGGGACTCAAAATCAGACATTGTGGTGTCTGACCATCATCCTTACAACATCATTAAGACATACGCTCCCTGGGAAAGGAGTGATGTTGTAATACGTATTCATACTACGTATGCATTTGACCATTGGGTTAGAATAGTAATTGTGTTTACTATTATGTGAGACCCAAAGACCACATGGGTCTTAACTTCTTACCCTTATGGACTCTAATTGGTTCCTTTAGATTTGACTGGGTGATCGCTATCTTAGCATGTTGCTTATGGACTATGGTAAATTCGGTCCGGCGGGGCATGTTAGAAAAGCGAGTCAAGTCAAGATCGAAAGGATCGCAAGAAGAGGAAGATTAATTTCATATTCACATTTGGACTTTGGAGATTCAAAGCTGGCCAGCCAATTGTAATCCAGATGGGATTCAATTGTTGAATATAAAGTATAAGAAATGTGAAGAAATAATCTAGGGTAAAACATGCGTTGATCTACTCAACTTTGCACCCCAAAGAGTGTTGTGTATATCTAACAAGTGCACAACAGCGGACTCTATGCGCATGACGGTCACACAGTCTATTTCTCGGTATGATAAATTGAAGAACTAAAGGAAAAGATGTTTCCTTACAATCCCCTCAAGTGTGAGTGGGAGATGTTGGATACGGACGACATATATACACCCATGAGGGGATGTATGAGGGTACACGGACCTCGGATGTCGCGTGCATGAAAGCATGTGCGAAGGGAACCTTTTCATGTGTGAAAAGGACCACTCGATAAGTGGGAAAAGGCACATTATAAGTGCATAAAGGCACTTGATAAGTGCATAAAGAAGAGGATAAGCAAGGGTATTAATATAAGCTAGTAAGCTTATATATGGTTATTTCCTACAATAACTACCCCTAAAGCCTATAAATAAGACCCAAGGGTAAGGCATTTAAGGCTAATCCTTCATGCCATAAGTTTGCATAAGGCAAATCTTTCCCTCTTCTCCCTTCCATTTAGTTCTTCTTCCAAATAGAGATTTAGACGGTGGAAACGCTGCTTCGATCCTCTGTGATGAAGTACTGACCGTTGTGGTGAATCCGAGGGCGAAGTTCAGAGACTACGGTGCCGCGTACGTGAACGTAAGTCTCTCCTCTTCATTCGATCCTCCATCCTCGCGCGACGGGATCCAACAGGGTTAAGCGTATCAAGATTGTGTGGTCGGGGTTATGATGGAGCAAGTAATATGCAAGGTGAATTCAATGGTTCGAAAGCACTTATTTTGAATGACAATCCAAGTGCGTCCTATATACATTGTTTTGCTCACAGGCTTCAACTGACTCTCGTGGCTGTCACGAAGACACATAATGAAGTTGGATATTTCTTTAATGTTATTTATAGCATTCTGAACATAGTTGGAGCATCATGTAAAAGGATAGAGGTGATTAGAGAAAAACAATATGCCAGAATTATTGAAGGGCTCGAAGAAGGAGAAATTTCTAGTATGCGAGGTCTAAATCAAGAAACATCTCTCAGAAGATATGGTGATACACGTTGGGGCTCTCATTATGTTACAATTGTCTGTCTACTATTGATGTATTCATCAGTACTCAATGTTCTTGAGATTGTAAGGGAGGACGGGGTGAACTCGGAACAGAGAACAGAAGCAGCTGTCTTAATAGATATTATGGAATTCATTTCATTTCGTGTTCATGCTTCATTGCCTGAGAAGGATATTAGCAGTTACCAATGAGCTATCACAATCATTGCAAAGAAAATATCAGGATATAGAAAATGCTATGTGCTTATTGAAAACATCAAAAGAACGAGTGAAAATGATGAGAGAGTGTGAATGTGATTCTTTGTTAGGAGATGTGTCATCCTTCTGCATCAAACATGGTATTGAATGGGATTCTTTGTTAGGAGATGTGTCATCCTTCTCAGAATATTAGCAGTTACCAATGAGCTATCACAAGCATTGCAAAGAAAATATCAGGATATAGAAAATTGTATGTGCTTATTGAAAACATCAAAAGAACGATTGAAAATGATGAGAGAGTGTGAATGGGATTCTTTGTTAGGAGATGTGTCATCCTTCTGCATCAAACATGGTATTGCTATTTGATATGCTCCTATTTTACATGATTTATCACATATTTTCATGACACATTTCACCCTCCAAACCCCTCATTTTATACGCTTTTACGCTATTATTTGGAACACTATGACTTTCGGAGTGTTTATGCCCATTTTAGGGATTTGGAGCGATATTGGAGTAATTTGGAGTCAATAAGACGATCGGTGACGTGAGAGCACCAAAAAGACTCATGATGACATGCATGAGGTGCCAAAGAAGAAGACTAGATGTAGAAAGGAGGAGAGAAAGAGAAAGGAGAAGCCAAGAAGTAACTGAGTCAGTTTCCTAGGTGACTCGACCGAGTAGCAACAGCTACTCGACCGAGCTGGCACGCAGAGTTTGCAAGGAAACGGCTACACCCTACTCGACTGAGTAGCCACCCCCTGCAACTCGATCGAGCACGAAGGCTACTCGGTCAAGTAAGGCAAGCACCCAGATTTTCAGACAACCTCTCACTCTTTTGAGATCTGCTATCATTCTAGTTGGCAAAGTATTTTTCTCATATTTTTATGGATAATAGACTTCATGACGGTTCCAACGCCGCCAAGAACGTGCCAATCGGAGGTCAGATGAAATCTGAGAATTTTTGCAAGTTGACGATGCAGTGCTAAAATCTGTACTCGACCCGAGCAGCAAGGCTGCTCGACCGAGCTACAGAGAATTGGAGAAAGAAGGCAAAACAGGCTCTGGAAATCAAACTTGACTCGACTGAGTAGGGGGGCTACTCGACCGAGCACGATGAGGCCCAAAACTGAAGTTGCGACCTGGATTGATTTTGGGCACGAATTTCAGAGGGTTTCTTAGGTTATTTGCTAGGGTTTTGAGGGGACTATATATGGGGATTACAACCGTCATTAGAGGGAGGTTAGATCTTATTTTCTTTGGAGATCTTGGAGACTCTTTTAGGAGTTAGGCCATGCCATAGGCCCCTCCTCTTGTATCAAGCTAAGTATTCTACCTCTTTGATTCTATTTTAGTTCTTCTTATTGTCTTTCTATGATGCTAGCAATGATCTCTATTGTTTTCATAATGTTTGCTATGCTTGAGTAGTCCTTTTTAGGGATAATGGATTAGCCCTAGGATATTAGAATTTAGATGCAAAGTTAGGATCTTTAGATTGTGTGGGTTCAAAAGGGGGCGTATTTTGGTTGATCTTGCAAGGTTTGTAGGAGAACTCGTACTGTGATCATGCCCACGGTCGGTGGAATCGATTGGCTTAAGGATTATCCTATATGCTTAATTAGGGAGTTAGTGGATTCAATTGGGACTCGTGACCATGCCCGGCTCATGTCATGATGGGATCCACCGATGAACTATATTACTAATTGACGGCTACCGCCATTGCATCAATGAGAGCCATCAAAATACATCGAAGCTCTAACCTATGAGAGTTGCATGAGCTGAGATCGTTCTGACCACGAGAGTGGCATGAATATTGTCGATTCTTAATGCACGGATCGTGTGCGCCTGTTGCAAAAGCGGGGTTAATGCGATACGTTAGATTCACGGTGCTTAGAACCATGAATTCTGATCGCTCCTTATTTTACACCTTTTTCTGCATGTTTGCATGTTATTTCAATCGACCATATTGCGTTTTTCACGATTATTCGACGATATCGTGTTGCTTTTCACTATTTCTTGTTTTTGTCGGATTTCAGGAAATATGGAGCGATCTGGAGCATAAACAAGATCAAGAGACTTTCACGCGCATCGAAGCATCGCTCACGGCCTTATTGAGAAGCTAGCAGCGCTAGATGATGGGCAGAAGGGGAAGGAGTTCGATAGAATCAACGAGGAGGCGAGGAGGAGAAGAAAGAGCACCAGAAACAGCTCACTCGGCCGACCAAACAGCTCACTTGGCCGAGTAAAGGAGTGCGTTCGGTCGAGTGAAACGGATACATGATCGCCTGATTCAAAATTCACTCGGCCGACCAAGAAAACTCACTCGGTCGAATGGAGAAGCCCACTCGTCGAGTGCGTCAGGGCTTTTCCCCTGAAATCTTAGCATACTTACTGGAATTTGGAGAGGACTCAGCGGCCGAGCAAGAAATCTCACTCGGCCGAATGAGAAAGACCACTCACCCGAGTGGAACAGAGCGACAGACCTCCGAAACCCCTAATATCTCTGTTTTTCTTTGGGTCTGTCACTCGACCGAGTGACATGCTCTACTCGCCCGAGTGATGCAGTCCGACTGTATCGCGAATTAGGGTTCTGGGCTGCGCCAGGGGCAAATCTGTAAGAATTTTCTGGACGATTTTGACTTGTATTTAAGGCTAGATTTATTCCTAGTTTTAGGAGGCAAAACATTAATTTTGACGGCTATTCTTATTGTAATTCTCAGCTAGAGATCATAAACTCGCAATTTGGTTTGTTCTTTCTATCTAAATTTCTAGTTTTTATGAATTGCTTTCTCTCAACCATGAATTGCCCTATGATCTTATTCGTTATTTCTGTGATTGCTATGATTAAATGTGAGTAGTTCCGCCATTCTAGGGCATGGAGATGAACCCTATGGATCCGATCTTATAATTATGATGAACGAATTGAATTGTTGCTAGGATTGATAGACGGTTAGGTTATGATTGGTTTATTACGAGTAGCTAGGAATTTCCATCGATTGGGGTTTGCAAGAGATTGGATTCTAATCGATGGAAAGGTCTAAATATTCGATTTAGGTTTATAATCGAGATTCACTAGGTTTGGTTTGCAAGATATTGGACCAAAGCTAGCATTTTTATTATAAATCTATACCCATATTCATTTGCAAGAGAGTGGACGATGATGTTGATCCTCATGCTAGTGTCTTAGGTTAGGATTTGCACGAGAGTGGGCCCTAATCTAGGTTGCTATAGACCGACAATAGCGCAAGAGCATGAGCTTGGTTCTCTATTCAGTTACGACTAGTTCATCTCAATTCAAGTCTTGCAACATTGAGATCCGCGATTCACAGAGATGAATGACGATCCGTAGTGGGGATTCCCTAGCCCTAGACACTTTTATTATATTGATTTGAACAACATCTTTATCACCGACACCGACCTCCACCACCATTTCCATTACATCATACCATAGCCATCTCCACCAATAAAATCTTAGTAGTCGAGTCAACCTAAGATAGATTGGAGCCAACACCACCTCCTTGTGTTTGATACCAGCTCGCCACTACACCGTGCGCTTGCGGTAAAACTACAATTTTTTTCCGGGTGTATATCTTGGAGCGATCAAGTTTTTGGCGCCGTTGCCGGGAGGTGTTTTCCGTTGGGTTCCAATTTTTCACAATTAGGTTGATTAGACTACAAAAAAAATTAACAAAAAGAAATTTTCACCCCATCCACCATTATTATCATTTTCTTCTTCTTTTGTGCCACTGATATTTTTCTTCAGGCATTTATCTTTGTTGCTCAGGTGTTATGGATTATACTATGTGGACCACAGATTTTGATCAGAGTGCTCAGACGGGAGAATACTATTTTGATCAGAGTGCTCAGATGGGAGAATACCTTTTTGAGGAAATGCACTGGTCCGAGCTTGATTGGAAACAAAGGATTTTTTGATGAGATGCATGCACACCAGGTTGAAATGCAAGCCATGCTTGATAAGGGCGACCTTCAATTGGAATGGGTGAAGAGTGAACTTAAAATGAATGCGCTCATGCTTAAGGTTGCTGGGATTTCCAAAGATATCAGTTCTGCTTCTTCATATTATGGGCAAGAAGCATCACCAGACATACTACCAGAAACAGAATGTGCCGTCGTCGATCCCACATCCTACGATACAGCTATTGCATATGACGAGTGGATGGACGAAGAGGCAGTAAAGGAAGCAGAAATTGAGTCATATGCACCGCCAGACGAGGACACATTTCAGAACTTATTGGAGGGCCTCTTGGAGTCAGTGAGGTTCACTGGTTCAGTTAGCATTACAGCAGGTGATGTATTTGAGCTACGATTTGCAGATTTTGTTATGAACCGTGTTTCAGCTGCAGGAACAATTGAGGAGGACATCCATGTCAGTCTTGAGGGGGATAGACTATATTTTTGGATTGCTTACGAGCATTCCTCTCCCCATGATACATTCCCACAAGTTGACACACATGAGCAGCCAGCATCACCATTCCAGAGAGAGCCTTCCTTGATAGTTGATGAGAAGGCAAACGAGCACCCTGTCGAGCCAGAGCATATTGACGAGGAGGCCTCACATGCGGAGCCAGAGCATGCTTTTGAGGAGGCCTTACACGCAGAGCCAGAGCTTATCACCGAGGAGGTCGTACATCGAGACGAGGACACAACCATTCATGAGGATCCCGAGCACTATCATCCTCCATTAGAGCTCCCACAACCACCGCATCCTTCCACTGACGTCGAGGACTATCCCACAGAGCTTACTGCTCCCACTTAGGGAGATATTTTTACACATCCCATTTCTAAATCATGTATTCCATTTGATATTTACTTTGATTCAGATATTTTTGACACGTCATACATTTTGCAGTGCACGTACGATTATGGATCGACTGTATGCTTGGACGTGTCACAGTTTGACGAGCCTGTCGAGGAGGTCCACACCTATGATCTAGATTTACCCGAGCAGCTTAGAGAGGACACCATGGAGACAGCTATCACAGCATGGGAGGATATTGGATTATTTCCAGGGAAGTATCGTTCACCATTATTTATTCCATATATTTCTATAGACGATCCTCATTGGGATACTTTTATTATGAGGGTGAATTTTTTGCAGTGAACTGATGCATCCTATTCTATGCAGGGTACAGGTGGAGTCCTTGTGGGAATGCTGGAGGATGCATTGCTGGAGTTCGTTGGTGTTCGTGGACACACGTGCCTGACGGAGCCACGGAAAGAGAAGTTGGAGCAGTTGCCTACACCGATAAAGATATTGGATCCTCCTTTTGCTATAGGTGATATCAATCCAGTAGTGTAAAATTTTATGCTTTAAATAAGCACGAATCCTCTCGACAGCGAGAGGACCGTATAGATTTGATTGAATAAATATCACCTCATATGACGGCAACAAAAATTTTTACACCCCAAACCCATTATATATATTAATTGCCCTCTTCATATTTTGATACGCCACATCCTTTGCTCACCACCATTGAGCATTTCTTTCAAGTGAATACTCACTTTCCTATTCGTTTAACTTGAGCCCGCTTAGCAAAGCCGTGACATTTTTGATCGAGTCATTTGAATAGGATTGTTTGGTATAAGCTTAGGGGAAGGCTCTCTCATGCATCATTGTATGTGCATGTAGTTGCATTAGGATTTCATATCATTCATTTCATCATTTTTCATTCACCCCCCTTATTATTATCGTTGTTCATCATATTCTTCCATTATGATCACATTGAGGACAATGTGAAGTTTAAACTTGGGGGAGTGCATTTCCATGCCATTTAGTTGCACTTTTACTATACTTTTAGGGTTTTTAGAATTTTTCAAAAAAAAATTCATCATATTTTTTATTTTTCCCATCTTATTTTCCTTTTATGTGTGTTCATGCATCATGTTGTGTGTTTGATTTTTCTTTTCTTTCCTCTCTTTTATTTTTTTACTTTTTATTTCTTTATTTTCTTTTCCTCCCTTTGCTAGATATGTTCCTTATGATGATATCTCTTATTGCTTTAGTAGCCCACACGATGCTTACTACTCTTGCCATGCTACTTAGAGTATTCCATAGTCTTGCTATTCACATGTGCTTGCAAATTTATTTCTTTTGATGATTCCTCTAAATGAATGCAGATATTAATTGAAGCTGAATGTATGGATTAGTGTTTAGTATGCTTTTGTTGGAAGTGCACCAAGATTCACGCATCAATTGTATATCGGAAGCATCTGCTTTATTGTTTTATTCACCTTCTGTTGCATGCCTGATATGGTTGTATGCTTTAATGCTTGACTTCACTATTTATTGATATGATTAAGAATATCCATGCTTACATTTGAGTTTAGTTGATGTATTATCTTATTGAACCATTTGTGCACATCTTTGAGTGAACCGAGCGTTATACCATTTCCTTCTCCACATATACCTTTTTATTCTCGATATATCACTTGAGTTCACCTCCTAAAGCTACTTATATTGCATCTATTTCCCAAAATCCCTACAAAAGAAAAAGTTAGCTCCAAAAAAGTCCGAAAAGCCAAAAAAAGAGCCAAAACCCAAAAATACAAATCAAATAGCTCCTACAAAATTCCAAAAAAGAAAAAAAATTAGAAACAAAAGGTTCAAAAAGAAAATGAAAAATATCTCTCTATCTCATTATTGGAGCCACCAAATACTTGGGAATACCAAGGCAAAAATCTCATTTTCCACTATCATATTCCTTTAGATGTGATGCCTCAAGCTAAGCTTGGGGGGTGAATTTATTTGACCATATGAGTGAGTACGACATTAGAGTGGAGAGGTGCACGAATGGGAAAGTTTGATAATGCTGAAACTTAGCAAAATACTTTAGTTATGGAGAGCCATAACTAAATTGATATAAATTGATATAAATATGTGAGAGCCATGATTTTTTCCATTCTCCATTGCATGCTTGGTGTGATTCTTATATGCTTCTGTTATAACTCTTGATTGAAAAGTGCATCGCCAACATTTGTATATTAAATTCTATGAAATGTGTGATGTAGATATGAATTGCTTATATGAATTTAGAGAGTCCCTTTTGTTGTTCTTAAAAGCTTGCAAGTACCATGTTTAAGTAAGATATGAAATCTTTATAGCATGTGATTCGTATTTTCTGAGTTATCGTGATGTGTAGCTTATGGCTTGAGATTTGAGAGAATAATCTAGCGACCCCTTCCACCTCGTGTTCTTTCTTTTTCATTTCATTTCCTTTGTTTTCATCTCCCGAGTTCTTCTCTCTACTTATCTTCCTCAAGGACGAGTAAGAGGTAAGCTTGTGGGATTTTGATTGCTCCTTATTTTACACCTTTTTCTGCATGTTTGCATGTCATTTCAATTGCCCATATTGCGTTTTCACGATTATTCGATGATATCACGTTGCTTTTCACTATTTCTTGTTTTTGTCAGATTTCATGAAATATGGAGCGATCTGGAGCATAAACGAGATCAAGGGACTTTCACGCGCACCGGAGCATCGCCCACGGCCTTATTGAGGAGCTAGCAGCGCTAGATGATGGGCAGAAGAGGAAGGAGTTCGATAGAATTGACGAGGAGGCAAGGAGGAGAAGAAAGATCCCCAGAAACAGCTCACTCGGTCGACCAGACAGCTCACTCGGCCGAGTAAAGGAGTGCGTTCGACCAAGTGAAACAGATACATGATCGCCTGATTCAAACTTCACTCGGCCGACCAAGAAAACTCACTCGGTCGAATGGAGAAGCCCTCTCGCCCGAGTGCGTCAGAGTTTTTCCCTTGAAATCTCAGCCTACTTACTGGAATTTGGGGAGGACTGGTGGCTCCGAAAAGGTGCTCTCTCTCAAGCGCAAGAGTCCGTACAAGTAATATAATCTGGGAGTCCAGATGTCGAATCCTCGGGAGGAAATCTATTGCAACCACAACTCAAATCAAATAGAAATCCTACGAAAAGAAACTAACCACTTCAACAATGATGACGGTGATAGTGATGTGAACACGTGAACAATATGAACAAGGAAAATCGTGTAAGAAAATATCTATAAAAAGTATGCACATGGTATGGGTTCGTTAGGATCAATGATTCGTATTAATTTGATTGACAAGTATAACGCAATGAATTCTCCTTTTGGGAGCAATTCACCGGAAAATACCCAATATAACTCAATGAATTCTCCTTTTGGGAGCAATTCATCGGAAGATACCCTTTTGGGGGTTCAAGAACAATATTCAATAAGATCGTCGCTAAAGTTATAATACGATATGAAACTCTCTTTTGGAGAGATCAAAACTACGATATGAAACTCCCTTTTGGGGAGATCAAAACTCACCCTTTTAGGGCGATCATCAACTCAATCACTTCTTTTGGAAGATGAAAAAGACGATTTAATAACAAAGATTACAACTTTAACGACGTTTAACGGTTTAGCACAAGGATTATTCAACCAAACGAACACAAATAATATCCCCTAACTACGACATACCATGCACAATAAGAATTAGCTACTCATGGTGCAAGAATAAACAAGTTTCATAGCAAAATAGATCAATCTAATATCAAAATACTATAGAAAAGCACCAAATACGGGGTTTAAGTTAAGAAATTTATCACCAAATATCCTTGAAAAGACACCAAAACTCTCTGGAAATAAGAAAATAGCCTCTGGAATTTTACAGAATTTTGTGGTGGCGAAATACGGCTCCTAGAGCCTCCAATACGCTCAAAATACGCCAAAATCTGCTTGAATACGCCCAAAAACCCTAGAATACGCTTATATAATAGGCATTGCGGGTTTAAGAGGCTTAACGGGTTGAAACCCGCATCCAATTCACGTTTAAACCCAAACCCGCAACCGCATCGATCCTCAGCCGTTCGATCTTGGGCGGGATTCATCCTCAGGCCGCCACGTGTACGTCAAAAGACGTGCGCCTGCTCTGTTTTCGCTCTCGAGCACTGCTCGACTTCATTTTAGGGCCGTTGGATCGTAATCCAACGGTAAGAGAAGATCCACGTCGCCAAGCATTGCTGCCTCCGAGTTTTCTTCGGGCTTCGTTTGGACCGTTCGATCGTGAGAATCGAACGGCTGAGATCTCGCCCGCATCACTCTCCGAGATCTCGCCCGCATCTTTTTTCGACCGTCGGATGAGAATCCGACGATTCCGCAAGCGCCGCGTCGCCCCGCGTTTTGGGCCATCAGATAGGAGCGGAGAGCGGGTATGATCGAGACACGTGTCCCGCCGTTTGAATTCGACTCAACGTTCGAGCGGGTGTAACGTGCGCCGTTCGATCAAGCTGGGAGACGCTGCGATCCCGCCACGTGGCATCGGAGGATGCTCAGCACTGTTGCGCTCTACTCGAATATGTGCCGTTGGATTTGCATCCAACGGTCATTAGATGGCCGCGTCGATCGCTCGTAAGCTCATTGATCTCGGTCGTTGGACGAAGACTGGGTGGCTGCGATTTCGCCACGTGGCCCGCATTTGATCTGATATGCGTGCGTCGCTGTATATCTGTATTTTCCACCGTATTTCTTGTGTATATCTCCATTTAAATGGTATTCTGCATTCAAAAATTCATAATAATTAGCACAGATCTCGGAAAAATACAAATAAATAGTCGTTGGAATCGTGAGATCGAGAATAAGATAGGAAAAATATAAAAAGTGCAGAAATACTCCGTTAATTGCTATTTTTGCTCAAATAAAGTGTTTTCTCTAATTAATAATTGTGTACAAAATACGTATGAATTAGAGAACAATGTAGCATCACATGAGCACAAAATAGGGCTAAATGGGGGGTTAAATATGTAATATTGAACCCGAATCACACACCCCAACTAGCGATTTGCTAGTCTCTAGAAAAAATAACGATAAATTCTGATGATTAATAAAACAATAAGTTCTTTCGATCGCTTATGGCATGGCTCAATAGTACGCTTTCCAACATGATCTAGACTATCAATATACACTATCCATGAACAAAATCAATCACATGATATTTTCTCTAATTTAATTTGAATAAATAGCATGCAAGCATCGTTTTGCGCAAGCGAAAGTATAACATGTCGTTTTATTCTAGTCTTCTCATTTCTAAGGAATTTGCCTATCCAAAAGTAACCGTTCAAATCATGGGTATTGAGATTGCTTTAGTATATTCACCATTTCTTTTCTTTTATTAGTTCCGCGTAATGCGCATCAAGCAACATTCGCATAAAAATGTATAACTTGGATCGCTCCATCAAATGAGTGAGTTTTCGGTCAATGGCTCCCAAATCAGACGATAATAGGGCATTAGGCCAAGAAGGACCCCTCGGACTGTACTACTCGAGCCAACCAAGTTATTTATTAGTGACATACTTATTCAATCATTTTTCATTCAATTTCATTTTTTTTTCTTTTTGTAAGCAACTCAACACCCATTCTTTCGAACATAAACATTAATAACAAAGGCCAAAATCCTCTTCAACTTGAAGAATTTTTTAATAAATCGTGTATACTTAAGCTTTTTCATCACATTAGCATGCATGAAATAAATTCAAACTATTTCGAGATATTAATCATGGAAATTGAAAATTTTCATGAATAGCATATTAACGGTAAGTCCATGAAGGAAAATAATTTAATCAAGCCGTAAACAATTTTTAGAACACAATCAATGTATAATAATCCGTATTTGAGGCATGTGAAGGAGTTTTAAAAATGATGAGATTTGGTGATTTATTCTTCTCAAAAAAAAATCCTAAGGTCTCATACACACCCCCCCAACTAAAGATGGACATTGTCCTCAATGTCGAAAGGTGTACGAGTTTATTCAAGCAAGCAACCTAGAAAGCATATAAAATCTACACTACTGGAAAGAACACACCGTGATCAAATGGCGGATCCCGAATCTTTAATTGTGGAGGAAGTTGTTCAATTTGCTCCTTGCGCTCCTCGACGATTATTTTTCCTCCAGAAGATAAATTGGACCCCAGCAACACAACTCCAAGCATCTCTATAACTTGTTTGCCAATGTCCTGCGAGAGATGAGTTATGTCAGTCCAAATTAGTTTAAGATTCCTTTCAACAAAAATATTCAAAATGTAGTCATCAAAATAGTCGAAATAAATTAAAGCAAGTTGACGACTACTCCCTGAAAGATATGCACTACTCTCAGTATGATGCTCGATCATTGGGGAGAGGGGTAAATGATTTTGGGACAAAACTGGAGGAGGGCATGGTTCTGACTCCATGGCGATAATCTCAAAACCCTTGTCCCTAGATGTCTCATCCTCTCGTTCATCCAAAATTGCTAGCCCGTCCTCTCTTTTGCACACACTTTCTGCCATGTGGATATTTTCATTTGTGTCCTCAACGTGACATGGTTCGCTCGATATACCTGCAATAGAAGATAAACTCATATTAGATTCTTGAAGTTGAATTTCAAAAGAATTATCTTCTTCTAAGCAAGTGGCAATCAAATTAAGATTTTCAAAGGATTTCTGAATCTGCCGACTCCGAGCAAGGAAATTCTCTTGGAATTGATGGGATGTAGCCTCCTGTGGCTGAATAATCGAGTGAACTTCCTCTTTCAAGGATTGCAAAGGTACGTCTACGCTTTGCTCTTCTTGATCAAGGCACGAAGGCTACGTTGAATCGCTCTCTGAAGTCTCTTTTATGGTTTCTTCATTCTCTTCTAGAGACTCCATGTATTTCCACGCCTCTGTCGGCGTCATGACACCCAAGAATTCCTGCAGCTGTGGTCGTAGTCCATCTAGGAAGAACTCCATAAGCTCTTCATTTGTGTACCCATGCTGCGGATAGCTCGATATTATGTCTGTGAACCTCCTCCAGGCCTGAAAGAAAGTTTCACAGTCAGTTTGATTAAAATTAACGATCTTGAGCTTCTACATCCTATGTTTGTGTGCTTTAGCATACTCTGCATCATACAGATTGTTTGTGCAATAGAAATTCAAATACTCCATTTTTAAAAAAAATAAATAAACAAAAGTTTATGTACAATAAAATTAAACAAAAATTTATATACAGTAAAGTGGAAAGATCTCACCGAAGGTCCTCTAAATGAAATAAACTGTGGTAACAAACCATTCCTCCCCGGCAACGGCGCCAAAAACTTGGTGGCTCCAAAAAGGTGCTCTCTCTCAAGCGCAAGAGTCCGTACAAGTAATATAATCTGGGAGTCCAGATGTCGAATCCTCGGGAGGAAATCTGTTGCAACCACAACTCAAATCAAATAGAAATCCTACGAAAAGAAACTAACCACTTCAACAATGATGACGGTGATAGTGATGTGAACACGTGAACAATATGAATAAGGAAAATCGTGTAAGAAAATATCTATAAAAAGTATGCACATGGTATGGGTTCGTTAGGATCAATGATTCGTATTAATTTGGTTGACAAGTATAACGCAATGAATTCTCCTTTTGGGAGCAATTCACCGAAAAATACCCAATATAACTCAATGAATTCTCCTTTTGGGAGCAATTCATCGGAAGATACCCTTTTGGGGGTTCAAGCACAATATTCAATAAGATCATCGCTAAAGTTATAATACGATATGAAACTCTCTTTTGGAGAGATCAAAACTACGATATGAAACTCCCTTTTGGGGAGATCAAAACTCACCCTTTTGAGGTGATCATCAACTCAATCACTTCTTTTGGAAGATGAAAAAGACGATTTAATAACAAAGATTACAACTTTAACGATGTTTAACGGTTTAGCACAAGGATTATTCAACCAAACGAACACAAATAATATCCCCTAACTACGCCATACCATGCACAATAAGAATTAGCTACTCATGGTGTAAGAATAAACAAGTTTCATAGCAAAATAGATCAATCTAATATCAAAATACTATAGAAAAGCACCAAATACGGGGTTTAAGTTAAGAAATTTATCCCCAAATATCCTTGAAAAGACACCTAAACTCTCTGAAAATAAGAAAATAGCCTCTGGAATTTTACAGAATTTTGTGGTGGCGGCTCCTAGAGCCTCCAATACGCTCAAAATACGCCAAAATCTGCTTGAATACGCCCAAAACCCTAGAATACGCTTATATAATAGGCATTGCGGGTTTAAGATGCTTAACGGGTTGAAACCCACATCCAAATCACGTTTAAACCCAAACCCACAACCGCATCGATCCTCAGCCGTTCGATCTTGGGCGGGATTCATCCTCAGGCCGCCACGTGTACGTCAAAAGACGTGCACCTGCTCTGTTTTCGCTCTCGAGCGCTGCTCGACTTCATTTTAGGGCTGTTGGATCGTAATCCAATGGCAAGAGAAGATCCACGTCGCCAAGCATTGCTGCCTCTGAGTTTTCTTCGGGCTTCGTCTGGACCGTTCGATCGCGAGAATCGAACGGCTGAGATCTCGCCCGCATCGCTCTCCGAGATCTTGCCTGCATCTTTTTTCGCCCGTTGGATGAGAATCCGACGATTCCGCAAGCGCCGCGTCGCCCTGTGTTTTGGGCCATCAGATAGGAGCGGAGAGCGGGTATGATCGAGACACGTGTCCCGCCGTTTGAATTCGACTCGACGTTCGAGCGGGTGTAACGTGCGCCGTTCGATCAAGCTGGGAGACGTAGTGATCCCGCCACGTGGCATCGGAGGATGCTCAGCACTATTGCGTTCTACTCGAATATGTGTCGTTGGATTTGCATCCAACAGTCATTAGATGGTCGCGTCGATCGCTCGTAAGCTCATTGATCTCGGCCGTTGGATGAAGACTGGGTGGCTGCGATTTCGCCACGTGGCCCGCATTTGATCTGATACGCGTACGTCGCTATATATCCGTATTTTCCACCGTATTTCTTACGTATATCTACATTTAAATGGTATTCTGCATTCAAAAAATCATAATAATTAGCACAGATCTCAGAAAAATACAAATAAATAGTCATTGGAATCGTGCGATGGAGACCAAGCTAGGAAAAATATAAAAAGTGCAGAAATACTCTGTTAATTGTTGTTTTGTGCTCAAATAAATTGTTTTCTCTAATTAATAATTGTGTACAAAATACGTATGAATTAGAGAACAATGTAGCATCACATGAGCACAAAATAGGGCTAAATGGGGGGTTAAATATGTAATATTGAACCCGAATCAAGGACTCACTCGGCCGAGCAAGAAAGCTCACTCGGCCGAATGAGAAAGACCACTCGCTCGAGTGGAACAGAGCGACAGACCCCCGAAACTGCCAATATCTCTATTTTTCTTTGGGTTTGTCACTCCGAGTGACATGCTCTACTCGCCCGAGTGACGCAGTCCGACTGTATCGCGAATTAGGGTTCTGGGCTGCACCAGGGGCAAATCTGTCAGGAATTTCTGGACGATTTTGACTTGTATTTAAGGCTAGTTTTATTCCTAGTTATAGGAGAGACGAAACAGTAATTTTGATGGCTATTCTTATTGTAATTCTCAGCTGGAGATCATAGACTCGCAATTTGGTTTGTTCTTTCTATCTAAATTTCTAGTTTTTATGAATTGCTTTCTCTCACCATAAATTGCTCTATAATCTTATTCGTTATTTCTGTGATTGCTATGATTAAATATGAGTAGTTTCACCGTTCTAGGGCATAGGGATGAACCCTATGAATCCGATCTTAGAATTGTGATGAACGAATTGAATTGTTACTAGGATTGATAGACGGTTAGGTTATGATTGATTTATTACGAGTAGCTAGGAATTTCCATCGATTGGGGTTTGCAAGTGATTGGATTCTAATCGATGGAAAGGTCTAGATATTCAATTTAGTTTATAATCGAGATTCACTAGGTTTGGTTTGTAAGAGATTGGACCAAAGCTAGCATTTTTATTATAAATCTATACCCATATTTGTTTGCAAGAGATTGGACGAATACGAGCTAACACAACCTAGATCGTGACTCGAGTTTGCACGAGAGTGGGCTCGAGGGGCGATTGGATGATGATGTCGATCCTCATGCTAGTATCTTAGGTTAGGGTTTGCACGAGAGTGGGCCATAATCTAGGTTGCTATTGACCGACAATAGCGCGAGAGCGTGAGCTTGGTTCTCTATTCAGTTACGACTAGTTCACCTCAATTCAAGTCTTGCAACATTGAGATTCGCGATTCACAGAGATGAATGACGATTCGTAGTGGGGATTCCCTAGCTCTAGACACTTTTATTATATTGATTTGAACAACATCTTTATCACCGACACCGACATCCATCACCATTTCCATTACAGCATACCATAACCATCTCCACCAATAAAACCTTAGTAGTCGAGTCAACCTATGATAGATTGGAGCCAACACCATCTCCTCGTGTTCGATACCCGTTTGCCACTACACCGTGCGCTTTAGGTAAAACTACAATTGTTTTCCGGGTGTATATCCGGGAGCGATCAAATTCCACATCTTAGATGCGACAATCCCTATAAAGCCAATGCAACGCAAAAGTCTTAACCTAGAATCGACATCCGACGATCCTAATGGTAAGTCCTTAAGCCCTAGTATTTTATTCATTTCTTTATGGAGTTCCTTGTTTGCGACGTTGAGTGATACGACTTTTGCATCCATCACTATTACGACACTCCACAATCCACATCCACCAATAAATCCGCAAGTCTAAATCAACCTAGGAGTAGATATGTAGTATAGCATCGCTTCCCTGTGTTCGATATCCACTTGCCACTATACCGTGTGGTTGCAGTAAAACGACATTGTTTCGGAGTTAATTCCGGGCCGATCAAGTTTTTGGCGCCGTTGCCGGGGAGGCGTTCCGCCATAATATCTATTTACCACAATTAGGTTGATTAGACTGCGTTAAAAACACAAAATAAAAAACAGAGAGTGATTTTTCTCCACTACCACATTATTTTTTTCTTTATCTCTCTTATTCCACTGACATTCTTCTCTAGGTTATTTACTTTGCTTGATCAGGTTCAGTTGATGTAGCGACGGTGCTTCCTAAGATCCGACCGGGTTCTATACAATCCTCCATATATCTCGCTACATTCAATCAGGCTGATGGAGAGTCCTTCAGGAAAGCCTTATACAGGTTTGAAAGAATGTTAGGAATGTTCCAGATGGGGTCAGACCATGAGTGGGATGGTTCCAAGCTATTTCATATCTTTGCTAGAGGGCTAAATGGACCCTCACGTGAGTTTATGAGGAGGATGCACGTGGAAAAGTTCAGTGATTTGCAGTTGGTAGCAGCCTTGGAACAAATGATAGATGATGCTCGATCTACCAATTCACTAATCGTTATGGCAGGTTAAACCATCCGATCAAGTATTCATCGATTTCGTTATGGCTAATGTCTCTGGTGCAGGTACTATCATAGACGGAGTGTATGTTTCGCTTGAAGTTGATTATTTCCACTTTTACACCATCAACACTCCACAATTAGAGACATCTGAGCTGTCAGAGGAGAACAAGCATATGGACCTTTTGAGAAGCATCGGTGACGTAGTTAAATCCACCGGTCCATTGACAATAACAGCAGGTGATCCTTCTGAGCGTGAAATTCACAATTTTATTATTCATCGCATCTCTTCTGCATGTACCATTGATGATGGAGTCCATACTCAAGTTGAGGGGGACAAGAAACACTTTTATACCGAGGTTGAGATACATAAGCCCACAGAGCAGCCTGCAGCACCAGAAGACATTATTGAGGACGTTGTGCCTATAGTAGCAGAGTAGACCATCGAGGAGGACGTGACTTGGGACGATGACATCTGCACACAGATGGAGCCCGAATTGTGCCCCCTCCATTCGAGCAACCGCAGCCATCCCCACCTTCTACAGAGGATGAACATCCCTCAGAAGACCACCCACCAGAGCTTACAGCTTGCACTCAGGGAGATCTCTTTACCCCCTCGTTTCTTACATTTGATTCCCCTCCAGTGTATGATGTTTTTTATGATTCAGATTTTGATGACTCATTACGCCTTTTGCAGGATACACATACATATGATCAAGAGGTACGACGGGACGTATACGAGGGGGAGAGTGGGGAGTTAGCACTCATGGATGCTATTGAATATGATCAGGAGGTGCACTGGGACGAGTCTGATGATGATGATGAGTTGCTTGATGAGACCCACACTTATATACCAGAGTTACCTAAAGAACCCGAAGCGAACTACGAGGAGTTGGTTGATGTGGTGTACGAGAGTAGAGATTTATTTCCAGGGAAGTGTTGTCAACCATCTTTAATTTTAAATACTTATGTTGATGACACTCTTTGGAATACATTTATTTTGGGGAAGAATTATCCACATCAGATTCATGCGGCTTATCTCTTGCAGGGTACATGTGGAGTCCTTGGAGAGATGCTGGAAGCCGCATTGTTGGAATCTAATGGAGTCAGTGGACTCACGTGTCTAGCGGAGCCACGGAAGGAGCAGTTGGAGCAGTTGCCTGCACCGGTAAAGATACTAGATCTGCCTTTTGCTATAAGTGATATCAATCCAGTAGTGTAGTATTTTATGCTTTAAATAAACACGAATCCTCTCGACAACGAGAAGACCATATAGATTTGCTTGAATAAATATCACATCATATGACGGCAAAAATAATCTTTTACACCCCATACCCATTATATATATATATATATATAAGTTGCACTCTTCACATTTTGATATGTCCAACCATTTTGCTCACCACCATCAAGCATTTCTTTCAAGTGAAACCTTACTCTCTTATTCGTTTGACTTGATCTCGCTTAGCGAAGCCTTGACTTTTTTGATCAAGTCATTTGAATATGATTGTTTGGTATAAGTTTAGGTGAAGGTGCTCTCATGCATCATTGCATGTGCATGTAGTTGCATTAGGATTCCATGTCATTCATTTCATCATTTTTCATTCACCTCCCTCATATTTATCGTTGTTCCTCATATTTTTCCTTTTACGATCACATTGAGGACAATGTGGAGTTTAAGCTTGGTGGAGTGCATTTCCATGCCATTTAGTTGCACTTTTACTCTATTTTCAGGGTTTTTAGAATTTTTCAAATTTTTTTGCATTATCTCTTTGATTTTTCTGTCTTATTTTCCTTTTTTGTGTGTTCATGCATTATATTGTGTGCTTGTTTTTTTTCTTCTTTTCTTTTATTTTTATTTCTTTATTTTCTTTTCCTTCTTTTGATAGATATGTTCCTTATGATGATATCTCTTATTGCTTTAGCAACCATCACGATGCTTATTATTCCCTGCCATGTTACTTAGAGTATCTCATAATCTTGCTATTCACATGTGCTTACATATATATTTCTTTTGATGACTCCTCTTAGTGAATGCATGAAATTTATTGAAGCTGAATGTATGAAGTAGTGTTTAGTATACTCTTGTTGGAAATGCACTAAGATTTACGCATCATTAGTATATCTGAACAATCAATTTTATTGTCTTATTCACTTTCTGTTGCATGCCTGATATGATTGTACGATTTACCGCTTGACTTCACTATTTATTGAGATGATTAAGAATATCCATGCTTACATATGAGTTTTAGTTGAAGTATTATCTTATTGAACCGTTTGTGCACATCTTATGAGTGAACCGAGTGGTACATCATTTCCTTCTACACATATATCTTTTTATTCTCTACATGTCATTTGAGTTCACCTCTCAAAGCTACATATACCACATCCATTCCCAAAAATCACATACAAAAGAAAAGTTAGCTCCAAAAGGTTGAAAAAGACAAAAAGGAGCCAAAAACCAAAAATACATAACATATAGCTCCTACAAAAATCCAAAAAAAAAAATGAGAAACAAAAAAGTCCAAAAAGAAAAGAAAAGTATTTCTCTATCTCATTATTGGAGCCACAAAAATACTTGGGAAAACCAAGGCAAAACCCCCAATTTCCACTATCATTTTCCTTTGGATGCGACGCCTCAAACTAAGATTGGAGGGTGAATTCCTTTGACTATATGAGTGAGTATGACATTAGAGTGGAGCTGTGTATGAATGGAGATATTTGATAATGCTGAAACTTAGCAAAATACTTTAGTTATGGAGATTTCTTATGATTCGATATAAATATGCGAATGCCATGACTTTTATTCCATTCTCTATTGCATGCTTGGTGTGATTCTTATATGCTTCATTTATAACTTTTGATTGAAAGTGCATCGCCAACATTTGTATATTAAATTATATGAATTGCATGAAGTGAATATGAGTTGATTGCATGAATTTAGAGAGTCCTTTTTGTTGTTCTTGAAAGCTTGCAAGTACCATGTTTAAGTAAGATATGAAATCTTTATAGCATATGATTCATATTTTCCGAGTAATTGGGATGTGTAGCTTATGGATTGAGATTTGATAGAATAATCTAGAGACCTCTTCCACTTCTTATTCTTTTTCATTTTCTTATTTTTACCTCCTGGTGAGCTTCGTATTCGTCTTCCTCGAGGACGAGTAAGAGCTAAGCTTGGGGGATTTTGATATGCTCCTATTTTACATGATTTATCGCATGTTTTCATGACAATTTCACCCTCCAAACCCCCATTTTATATGCTTTTACGCTATTATTTGGAACAATATGACTTTCGGAGCATTTATGCCCATTTCAAAGATTTGGAGCGATATATTGGAGCAATTTGGAGTCAATGAGTCGATCGGCGGCGTGAGAGCACCAAGAAGACTCATGATGACATGCTTGAGGTGCGAAAGAAGAAGACTAGAGGAAGAAAGGGGAAAGAGAAAGAGAAATGAGAAGCCAAGAAGCAACCGAGTCAGTTTCCCAGGCGACTCGACCGAGTAGCAACAGCTACTCGGCTGAGCTGACACGCAGAGTTCGCAAGGAAACAGCTACACCCTACTTGATCGAGTAGGGTGGCTACTCAGTCGAGCTGAACCAATTTCTAGAAAAGCATATTGAAGTTAAAGCAGTAACCTCCTGCAACTCGACCGAGCACGAAGGCTACTCGGTCGAGTAAGGCAAGCGCTTAGATTTTCAGACAGCCTCTCACTCTTTTGAGATATGCTATCATTCCAGTTGGCAAAGTATTTTTATCATATTTTTTATGGATCGTAGACTTCATGACGGTTCCAACACTGCTAAGAACGTGCCAATCGGAGGTCGGATGAAATCTGGGAATTTCTGTAAGTTGACGCTGTAGTGCTGAAATCTGTACTCGACCCGAGCAGCAATGCTCCTCAACCGAGAAACATACCCACTCGGCCGAGCTACAGAGAATTGGAGAAAGAAGGCAAAACAGGCTCTGGAAATCAAACTTGACTCGACTGAGTAGGGGGGCTACTCGACCGAGCACGCTGAGGCCCAGAACTGAAGTTGCGGCCAGAATTGATTTTTGGGCACGAATTTCAGAGGGTTTCTTAGGTCATTTGCTAGGTTTTGAGGGGACTATATATAGGGATTGTAGCCGTCATTAGAGGGAGGTTAGATCTTATTTTCTTTGGAGCTCTTGGAGACTCTTTTAGGAGTTAGCCATGCCATAGGCCCCTCCTCTTGTATCAAGCTAATTATTCTACCTCTTTAATTCTATTTTAGTTCTTCTTATTGTCTTTCTATGATGATAGCAATGATCTCTATTGTTTCATAATGTTTGATATGCTTGAGTAGTCTCTTCTAGGGCTAATGGATTAGCCCTAGGATATTAGGATTTAGATGCAAAGTTGGGATCTTTAGGTTGCGTTGGTTCAAAAAGTGGCGTTTTTGGTCGATCTTGCAAGGTTTGTAGGAGAACTCGTGCTGAGATCGTGCCCACAGTCGATGAAATCGATTGGCTTAAGGAGTATCCTATATGCTTAAATAGGGAGTTAGTGGATTCAATTGAGACTCGTGACCATGCCCGGCTCGTGTCTTGATGGGATCCACCGACGAACTATATTACTAATTAACGGCTACCACCAGTGTGTCAATGAGAACCACCAAAATACATCGAAGCTCTAACCCACGAGAGTGGCATGAGCTAAAATCATTCTGACCACGAGAGTGGCATGAATATTGTCGATTCTTAATGCACGGATCGTGTGCGCCTGTCGCGAGTGCGGGGTTAATACGATACGTTAGATTCATGGTGCTTAGAACCATAAATTCCACATCTTAGATGCGACAATCCCTATAAAGCCAATGCAACGTAAAAGTCTTAACCTAGCATCGACATCCGACGATCCTGGTGGTGAGTCCTTAAGCCCTAGCCTTTTATTCCTTTCTTTGTGGAGTTCCTTGTTTCCGACGTTGAGTGACACGACTTTCGCATCCATAACCATTACGACACTCCACAATCCACCAATAAATCCGCAAGTCTAACTCAACCTAGGAGTAGATAGGTAGTATAGCACAGCTTCCCCGTGTTCGATACCCGCTTGCCACTATACCGTGCGCTTGCGGTAAAACGACATCGGTTCGCAATTAATACCGGACCGATCAATATTCCAAACTTGAATAATGGGTATAAACTTCGTTGGCATTCAAGGTGAAAATCTCAGGGGATTATAAACATACACCATTTTTGTTATGAATTATTCAACAATATAATTGACATGCAACTTAATGAATTGGATGATCATTTCACTGAGTCAAGTACATAACTACTTCTTGGTGTGGCATATTTGACCCCAAGTGACTCTTTCTCTGCTTTCAATAAAGAAAAGCTTGTTTGCTTTACTCAATTCTATCTAGAGGATTTCTCTGCAGTGGACCTTATGGTACTTCATGATCAACTTGATACATATAGTATTGATGTTCGTAGTAATGATGAGTTCTCTACTATTAAATGCATTGCTGGTCTTGCAGAGAGAAAATGATAAAGAAAAAGAAGAATTTGGTATTTTCATTAGTATATATGCTTATCAAATTGTCATTACTTTTACCAGTTGCAACTACTATAGTGGAGAGAGTTTTTCCTGCCATGAATATTGTTAAAAGCAAATTACGGAATATGATTAGAGATAAGTGGCTGAATAATAGTTTGGTTGTGTATATTGAGAAAGATATCTTAAATGAGATTGATAATGAAGTCATCATTAAGCGGTTTCAAAATATGAAAACTCGAAGAGAACAATTGTAATGTGAGTTTCCTTCTTTTGCTTTCTATATTTTTTACATGTTTTTCATTTTGTTGGCTATTTGCATAATGAAGGTTTTCTTTTCTGTAGATATATGATGACATGAATTTCCATTTTGCAAAATTACAGTCATTATCAAAAAAGTGGATATGAAGTTAACGAAGTGTATTTTGTTCTGCTCCAGCTCCTTTATTTATAGAATACCTTTTAATGCGAAGTACTTAATAAATTTAATGTGTATGGATAATTGATGACTTTTGCTTATTGGTTTTTATTGTACGTAGGAATTATTTTGTATCTATTATACATTTGACAACTGCTTTTGAATCCTAGGGCTGACTAGGACAAGCTGACTAGGACAAAAGAGTTGATAGATAGACGGTTGAGATTTAATCTTGAGGAATGAATGGTTGAGATGCGATTTTGTGAAAAGTTTTGGAGGGAAAAACATTTTTGGGGAAATGAAAGTTTATGGGAAATGAAACTTTTTATGGAATGAAAGTTTCTAGGGAATAGCTGCATGCAATTAATGCATTTGGGGAAAAAACTTATGCTGCAGATTGAATAATTTCTCGCGCATGTGTCGAAGGCGTCCGCTAAATTTTTTTATGCTAATTTATTGTTCCGCGCCGAAATTTTTTGTTGTTCTACGCCGTTATAGAGAACGGCGAATTTTTTGTTCCACGCCGAAGGTCCTCGGGCCGAATTTTTTGTTCTACCGAATTTGTTGTTCCTTACGCTAATTTTTTGTTCCGTGCCGAAATTTTTTGTTCTACGTCATTATAGAGAACAGTGAATTTTTGTTCCGCGCTGAAGGTGCCTGGGCCGAATTTGTTGTTGTATCGAATTTGGTGTTCCACGCCGAATTTGTTGTTCCGTGTCGCTTCGGCGCCCGCTAATTTTTTTTCCCGCCGAATTTATTGTTATACCGAATAAATTTGTTATTCCGCGCCGAAGGCACCGATGCCGCTAAATATTTTTATGCTAATTTGTTGTTCCTGTTATGAATAGGACCCATTGGGCCTATTGGGTATCCACCCACATGAGTACCCATTATGAATACTATATAAAGGAGGCTAGAGGTTTCCTAGCCTCAACCCTTCTCCAAATCTGTTTCTTGTTCACAACACGTTATCGGCACAATCACGCTCGTTGGAAAAGGCGGCGACGCACGAGGAAGGAGATCCATCAACCGCTCAGTCTAAGAAGATCATAATCTTCTCAACGGGGAGCGAAAAGGGCATCCTTCACCAACCACCGTCTAGATTCCCTAGTCGAATCTAGAGGTAAATATCAAAACTTTTTAGATCTAAACTTGTGTTTCACATAGATCTGCATGTTTTAGGATCAAAAAGTTTAAAAACACGGTAAAAATCACATTTTTATTTAGATCCGCATGTCTAAAAACAATAAAAATCAGTTTTTTAGAGATCTAAATGCTTGAAAAATCTGTTTTTACCCCCCAAAACCTTGATCATACCCCGCCCGCCCGAAGGGCTAAACGGCGGCGCTCTAGGCTATAGGCCGCGGCGGCCGCGGCCTGAAGCCGCGGCCTCGCTGCCGCGGCCCGCCGCCGCGGACCGCCGTCACGGCGGCGCGCCCCACGGGCCCCTCTAGGGTTTTTCAGAAACCCTAGCCCTTAACGGGCCAATTTTTCAGGGGATGCCCAATTAACCCTAATGGGTTGTTTTCATGGCCCAAAAGCCTGAAAATTAGCCCATTTACACAAATAATTTTTCCTTTTTATTTTTGGTCCCTAAAGCCTAAAATAATTAAAGAAATCTTAAAAGGGTTAAAGTGGGAAAAAAACATTAAAAATATGGATCAAAGGTAAAAAGTTTTTCAAAAAAAATTTTTAGCACGTCACACACTATTTAGATTATTTAATTAATCTTTACATGCCTGTGATATGATTATCTGCGTAGTTGTATATTTTCCATATATTATCTGCGTGGATGTGCGAATTAGGCTATAGTTTTTGGGATCAGCCAGGTTTCCGACACCTTTAATTTCCTGCAATTTCTTCCTTTTTGAGAGAAATTTGTAAGTGAGGATATAAATGTAAAAAGAAGACCGGCGGACACCAAAAAGGAGCTGAAGGCGTATGCACAAAGATGAAAGGGGCTTCTCTCTGAAGTTCCCGAGTTGTACCTATTCTTTCATGCAACTTTTGATGTAATTTCGGACTGTCTTTTTCTTTTCGGTGTCGGCTGGCTGATCCCCATAGTCCTAAGTTATTTTTTCATTGCTTATACATTAAATGCGTGGATGTTAACTATTTTCATGTTATGTTAATGTTACAATGAAACTGTTAAAAAGCATGCTAAAATCACTTTGATATAGTTTAACGCCTATAGCTAGACTATATATCTGCGATGAGATTATTTAAATGCTTGCAGCATATAAATAGCATGTGTATACATCATACTTGTTTCAATTCAGTTTAATTGAGCATAATCTTTAGTTTACAAGCTATGATGGGCTCATGATATGAGGAAATTTATGAAAATAAGACAATCATGATTTCAAAAAGTTTAATATCATATCCACTTTGACAAAATGAACCTGAAGTTCAAAATCAAATCAAAAGTCAGCACCTTTTCCCCTAATAAAATAAATATCAACAAAAACGATGGCTTATGCGAAAACCATTTATGCGATCTTTTTAGAGATGCGCATTTTGCGGTAAATATTGACACCAGCAGTTGTCATAACACCGCTAAACTCTTTTAGAGTCGTCTCACTTTACAATGTATGATTTTTGAATCTACCCCTTACTTTTAAGTGTACGTCCGAAGTCGTGACTTAATAGATAAGTGAGAAATTATAATTTTCGTAGCCATGTATTTGTTTTCCCCTCTGAGCATGATAAACTATCCACATAAAATTTGAACGACTCAAGTAAATGGCCTGAAGCTATACTCGAGCATTCAAATAGACTTTTTTTAATAAAAAAAGTCTCTTATTAATTTGAAAAGTGGAAGTATAAAATAATTTGCTCAAACACCTGCTTATGTCTCCTTAACAAGACTAATTTTCATTGTCCTTTATAAATAAGGAATATTGAAATCAGGGGAAGTTTAGGATCAAACATGACCTGAACAAGGAAAACTTAAAACAGGGTAAGTCTTGTATTAAATGGGAAAGGGAAGATATGATATACCTCGACACGGAGTAAGCTATGGCAAGCAAATATCAGACCAGAAGTTTCTGATAAGAGCCATAATGTTTTTGCAAACATAAATGTCAATTAACTTATGCCATATAAAAATACATACATATCTAGTCAAAACGACGAAAGTCTAATTGACCTTATGTATATTTAGCTACTCCCCGAGGACGAATAAATTTTGAAATCAAATATAATCTGTTGTCATAACATAAGTCTAAATGAGCATAATTATTGTTGTATGTTTTCAAGAGCACACATCACACTATGTCACTTGTTGACTTAACAAAATCATCAGTATTATTCTCTTGTAGTTTTAATACATTTTATTTTACTGCGAATGATTTGCTATCTTGAATACCCCGAAAAATAAAATGAGGATGCCATACACTCTCTGAAACTTATACAGTTTCAAAGGATATTCGTCAAAACGAAATCCCTAATGACTCAAGAAATAAATGAAGCCTGAAGCTTTGTCCCATAATGATCCGCACAATAGTCAATGTGAAGATGTAATCCTTCACAGTTTGAACACAGTTCAACTATTACCGGACAAAATTAACTTGAGCATTTTAATGGACTTTTCAAAAGTCCCACATAAATTCAAAAAGAGGAATTATTTTGGAACACCAGAAGTGTCCAGAATTGACCAACTTTGGATCGATAAGTGATGATGCAAGACATCATCAACCAGACGAACCCGAAGATTCTTCAAAAAGGGTGAAACTTTCATTGTCCTATTCAAAAGGGAAAAATGATAATGAGATCATCTCCATTCACATGGACATTGACTCTCCCCACTTCCTCAAAGGAATTTAAGATGATATATTATCATCATTAAAGATAATGAAGACCTTTAGGTCTCTTGAGAGTATTTAAGGGATATAAATAGGTTTCGTTGTTGAGTATTGGACTTCTCCCTACTTGGTGTTAATGATGAGCAAACATAAATACTTGTGACTAATCCCCTATTTTACAGTTAATCCATTGCCTAAGCTTATTATGAAGATCAACTAGCAATGGATGACTCACAAACGTAATTGAAGGCAAATGATATGAATTGGATGTTCGTAGATTGATGATTGAAGCTCCGTAAAGACTTCAAGCTCATACGATGGAAAGAAGAGATTATTCGTCAATGTAATTTTTATTTTATCTCTTCTAGTATGTAGCTTAGAAGTAGAATTTTGATGGAGCACTCACACACATCTACATTCTGTCATAGGACATTTTTAGACCTTTGTCCTTTGATCCCAATTCAATTCTCTTTTGTTTGTGCTAGGATTGTTTATAACAGCCGACTGCTTAACAGTTTACACTCGCCTGTCTAAAAAACAGTCGACTGTGTTTTGTTCTACAGTCGCATGTTATGCACAGACTATTACAATACAGTTTTGGGCCTTCTCTGATTATTTCACACAGGCTACTGTTGAATGATTCACAGGCGCCTGTCCTAGTGACAGTCGACTGTGTATTGTAAATCAGTCGCCTGTCTCTCCCTGCCCAAACTTTGTTTGATCTGATTTCTACGGCCAGTCGACTTATGCTGTATATACAGTTGACTGTCTATTAGATCAGTCGACTGTCTATGCTGCAACAGTCGCCTGTCTGTAAGTCATTTCTTTGACTCAGCTCTCTGGAAATTTCTCTTGATTTTGACAGTCGTCTGTTTAACGTTTTACAGTCGCCTGTTCTGATTAACATTCGACGGTATTACTTGAATCAGTCGTCTGTCCTGTATCTTGTGAGATTTCCAGTATTTGTCTAACTTACTCTTCTCTCGGCCAGTCGCCTGTCGAAGAAGTTACAGTCGCCTGTTGGTGTAACATACGACTGTCTTTGCTTCATCAGTTGACTGTCCATGTGGTAAGTTACCGTTATGAATTCTCACCTACCCTTGCTGACTGTGCAACAGTCGACTATGGATTGTTCAACAGTCGACTGTCGCGAGTTCAGATTATATCCGTTGAGATTTTTCTCACGGATTCCAACTGAGTTTTTGCCTAAACTGTTTTGTGGATTTGAGAAAGCTATAAATAGAGCTTCGACTGTTTCATTGGAAGGTTACTCATTCATTGCAAAATCCTTCAAGTTTTCATTTCCAAAGATCAAAGCTCTCAAATCCAAAGCCCTAAGTATTTCCAAATCTTGTTCTCTTGCTCTCTAACCTAGAACCAAAGATTGATCTTCTAGGCAATTGGTGCAGTCAAGAGAAAGGGCTTTCTCCTCTCTTCCAAGAGAGTTCTTCAACACACATCACACTCCTCCTTCAAGTTCTACTTCAAGGCATAGGTGATTGTAAGTGTTGCTTTCAGATTTCATAACATTCTTTATTTGATTTGTGCTCTCGGTTGTGAGAGTGGTTTTGCTTGCTCCCTGGTTGTGGGAGTCAGGTACATCGATTGTATTCGATTGCACTTGTAGGGTTGCTACAAGTGGGCTTTAAGGAAACCTCAAGTTAGGGTTCTAACTTGAGTATCCGGTGGTATCCGGGTGGTAGGGACGTAGGATTAACGGGAACAAGTCGGGAGTTGACTTGGGTAATCCGAACCCTTGAAACATATCTGCGTTTGCGTGTGTTTTTCTTTGGGTCATTTTTCTATTCCGCACTATTTGTTGGATTGCATTTTATTTGGCGTAAATTCCTTTTAAATTTGCATAAACACTATTCAACCCCCCTTCTAGTGTTTTCCCCATAGACAGGGTCCTTACAATTGGTATCGGAGCGCAAGGTTTCATCTATGGCATCCAACAACAACAACGTTCCTCCGTCGGCTTCGTACACCAATCACGACCGTGATGGAGCGTCCACACTTTTCGAAGGTCAATCTACGGTACGTCCTCCACGTTTCAATGGTACTAATTTTGGTTATTGGAAGTGTAGGATGGAGACATTCCTTAGGAGTGCTTCTCTTTGGAGAACTCTCCACAATGAGTACGTCGAGCCCGCCGAAGATGACTTCGAGAAATGGACGACTTCCGAGAAGTCCGCCGAAGTTAACAACGCTAAAGCAATGAACGCTCTTCATTGTGCGTTGGACCCGAATGAGTTCAACAAGATATGCACATGTAAGCGGGCATATCAAATTTGGAACCATCTCATCATTACCCACGAGGGAACGAATAAGGTAAAGCTTTCAAAGTTTTATGTTGCTGTGCAAAACTTCGACTTGTTTCATATGCTGGAAAACGAGAGCATTGCGTCGATGTACGGACGCTTTACCGACATCACAAATGAATTGAAAGCCATTGGCCAAGTCTACACCGAACCTGAAAAGGTAAGGAAGATCATCATGGGGATGACCTCCAAATGGGAAAGACGAGCAATCGCCATCGAGGAGGTCAATGACTTGAAGAACTACACCATGGTGAATCTCATCGGAACTCTTATGTCTTACGAAGTAAGACGGGATAACCGATTGAAGATTCGAGCCATGATGAATCCCTCGGAGGCCAAGAAGAAAGCTTTGGCATTCAACGCCAATTCATCATCCTCCGAAAGTGATGAATCCGAGAACGAGATGGATTTGGGTGAAATGGCCCAAATGGCGAAGAAGTTCCAACGCTTCTTTCGCAAAGGTAAATTTTCCTTAAACAAACGTTTTGAGTCTACTAATGCTACTTCCTCTCTTTGTTATAAGTGTAATAAGCCAGGGCACATCAAGAGGGATTGCCCAATGCTAAACAACAAAGAAAAATGGAAGGCACCAAAGTACCACAAGTCCGACAAGAACAAGAAAGACAAGAAGAAAGGACTCGTAGGTACCTTTGATGACTCAAGTGATGACTCATCAAGCGGTTCCGATGATGAGAAGGGTGAGAGCGCCCACATGTGTTTTATGGCACTTGAAGACCCACTCTCGGATGAGAGTGATTCCGATACGGATAACATCGAGGTAACAATGAATGAACTTCGTATAGATAATGAAGAACTATTTGCTAAATACCAATCTTTAATGCTTAGATACTCTAGCTTAAAGAAATCAAATGTTAGCAAGTCATCAATTCCTGCATTATCAACAATGACACCATTGTTGATACTTTAACTCTTGAGAAAGCAAACTTAGATTCTTAAAATGTCACATTGAGAGATGAGGTGAATTCCCTCAAATCTCAACTAGATCAAACACATCCCAAAGATAATAGTGATCTAATTACACGTCACACACAATTGGGTTTAGAGAATGATTCTCTTAAAACCCAAGTGCACGAGCTCAAAGCACGGGTGTCCACCTTGGATACCAACATTTCTTCTTTAAATGAGAAATATGAGCTCATGTCCTCCCGTATTGTGAGATTCAATAAGGGACAAGGACAATTGGATTATTTGCTTGCAGACCAATTTCCGGCCACACATCGTGTTGGCCTTGGATTTGTAAAAGCGAATGCATCTAATACTCGCACCTCCTATAGTGGTGTCACTATAGAATTTGTGAGGCCTTCCTCCGGTGCATCCAGAAGTGGTGTCAAAGACACTATATGTAGCAATCCTACCAAGAATGTCACCACATCACCTTCTCTTCCTTTTGGCAAGAAACCCACTAAGGGTGGAAACCAAAAGCAAGGCCATACTTTTATGTATACTAACACTCATCCACGTAGGAAACATCCTACTTCACAAGTGGATAATCATGACACATTTTATGCTCCGCACCCACGGACACGTACACAACCACACATGAGAAATACTCATGTACGTGCTCCTATACACTCGTATGCTCATACGCATCATTCTTTCATGTATGCTCATCCTCCTTATGTCATGCATGATCAACATGCTTCATATAATATGCATGTTCCCAAGCATACATATCATTCTAGAATGTACAATGCATATCCTCCACCACATCTCTATCCTAGAAATCATGTTCCTAAGAAGCATGCACCACATAGAAATCCAACACATATGCATGCAACTAGGAATAGGACTCCCAAGATGTACACTATTTGAGGTCCTAAGAACACTAGTCTAAATGTTAGAAATGCTTATGTTGATTCCTATTTTCATGATGTGATTAGAAATAGTAACTATGTTGGGAAGCGGAAGTCCACTTGGACTTGGCTTCCAAAGGGCTAATCCCCTTGGACCCAACGAACATTGGGTACCATAAGCTTATGGTATATTATATAGGTACCCAAGAGAAAGAAGAAGAGCAATAAATGTCTTATTAGCTCTAAAGGGAAAGGATGGATTCTTGATAGCGGTTGCTCCAAACACATGACGGGAGATCCCTCATTGCTCTCCGAAGTGATTAGCATCAAGGATGGTGCAACGGTCACTTTTGGAGGTAATCAAAAGGGAACCATCATTGGAGTAGGTATCGTTGGTAATCCTTCCAAACCCCTAATTACTAATGTTTACCTTGTTAATGGTTTATGTCACAATCTCATTTCCATTAGTCAACTTTGTGACAAAGGTTACAAGGTTAACTTTGGAGAAGGATTGTGTACTATTGTTGATTGTGATTCAAATGTTTTATTTTCCGGTATTAGGCGTAAAAATATTTATTATTTGAGCTTGCCTAAAACCATAGAACATTGCTTAGTTGCTAACACAAGTGAACAACTATTATGGCATCGCCGTTTTGGTCATGTTCACTTCAAGCACTTATATAAGTTAGCTAAGCATGATCTAGTCAAAGGTGTTCCTAAGATTGCATTTAATAAGAAAAACTTTTGTGATTCATGTCAAAGAGGTAAACTAAGTAAATCTTCATTTAAGCTTAAAGAAGGGATTACTTCTAAGAGGCCCCTAGAACTTCTACATCTAGATTTATTTGGGCCAACTAGAACCGCTTCTTTAGGTAATGCTCATTATGGACTAGTTGTCGTTGACGACTTTTCTAGATTTACTTGGGTTTCATTCTTAACTAATAAGAATGAAGCTCATGAAGAGTTTACCAAATTTGCAAAGAAGATTTAGAATCTTTTAGGATCCACCATTATCACTATTCGTAGTGATCATGGAGGAGATTTGAGAATGAGTCTTTTACTAAGTTTTGTGATGACTCCGGGATAACTCATAACTTTTCCTTTCCTCGTGCACCACCACAAAATGGTGTTGTAGAAAGAAAGGATAGGACTCTTATTGAGTGTGCTCGCACTATGCTCCATGATAGTCATTTAGGACTACAATTTTGGGCAGAAGCGGTGCACACTGTATATTATGAGCTCAATAGGATCCTAGTTAGACCCCGAACAAATAAAACTTGTTTTGAGTTGTTTTATGATAAATAGCCTCAAGTGAAATATTTTCGTGTTTTTGGTTCGAAATGTTTTATAAAGAACACCTTTGGTAATTTAGACAAATTCGAGCCAAGATCCGATGAAGGAATTTTTGTTGGATATTCCACACGTAGCAAAGCCTACCGGATATGCAACAAAACTTCTTCGACGATTGAGGAATCACTTCACGTATCTTTTTATGAAGATTTTGATTTTCCTCATGTTGATGATGATAATATGATATTCTGTGTGATTCTCTTAATAATGTTAAGATTAATGATTCTATTGTTGAGACTAACACTTCTAACGAAGTTGTTGAAGTTGTTCCTAGTGATCCAGGTATACCCAAAGCTTACCCGACCGTTCGCAACCATCCCCATAACCAAATTATTGGAGATATTGGTGTGGGTGTTCGAACGAGATCAAGAATTGAAGAATTCTCTCATTTCGCATTTGTCTCTACCATTGAGCCAAAGAACATCCAAGAAGCTTGTGAGAATAGTTCTTGGATAGTGGCAATGGAAGAAGAACTAATGCAATTCGAGAGAAACAAAGTTTGGGAACTTGTACCTCTTCCAAGTGGTCACCAATTGATTGGGACCAAATGGATCTTCAAGAACAAGACGGATGAAAACGAGGTAATCACACGGAACAAAGCAAGGTTAGTAGCTCAAGGCTACCGGCAAGAGCAAGGTATTGATTTCGAAGAATCTTTTGCCCCCGTAGCTAGATTAGAAGCTAGGTTGCTTTTATCTTTTGCATCGCATAAGAATTTTAAATTATTTCAAATGGATGTTAAAAGTGCATTTTTTAAATGGGTTTGTCAATGAAGAAGTCTATGTTTCTCAACCTCCCGGTTTTATTCATGAAAAATTTCCAAACCATGTTTTCAAACTTAAGAAAGCGTTGTATGGATTGAGACAAGCTCCTAGAGCTTGGTATGATCGTCTTAAGACCTTTCTTTTGAATTTAGGTTTTAAAATAAGAGAAGTTGATTCTACACTCTTCATTAAAGATTATGAAAATGACATTCTTTTGATTCAAGTTTATGTAGACGATATTATTTTCGGTTTTACTAACTTTAATCTTTGTCAAGAATTTTCCAAGTCTATGAAGGACGAGTTTGAGATGAGCCACATGGGAGAGCTCACCTACTTCCTTGGATTGCAAATTCGACAAATGGAGAATGACACGTTCATACATCAGACAAAGTACACAGGGGAGCTTATTAAGCGATTCGGGACGGAATCGTCTTCGAGCAAAAGGACTCCCATGAGTACTTCTACTCATCTACACAAGGATGAAAGCGGAAAAGATGTAGACGTTCGTCTATATCGAGGTATGATCGGTAGCTTACTTTACTTAACCGCTAGTAGGCCCGATATCATGTTTTTCGTATGTCTTTGTGCTAGATATCAAGCAAGACCTAAGGTGTCACATTTGATTGCGGTTAAACGAATATTTCGTTATCTCAATCAATCTCTAGATTATGGGTTACTCTACCCTAAGTCTAGCACATATGAGTTAATCTCATATAGTGATGTCGACTTTGCCGGATGCAAGTCCGACAGGAAAAGTACTAGTGGCACATGCCATTTCTTAGGAAATTCCTTAGTTTCTTGGTTTTCTAAGAAACAGAATTCGGTGTCATTGTCCACGACTGAAGCGGAATATATTGCCGCGGGTCTTGCATGTGCACACGTTCTTTGGATGAGACACACTCTTAGTGACTATGGTGTCAATTGTGATACTTGCTCTATCATGGTTAATAATCAAAGTGCTATTTGTCTTTCCAAGAATCCGGTACACCACTCCCGTACCAAACACATAGACGTGAGACACCATTTTATAAATGATCATGTAGCTAAGAAGGACATCATCTTAGAGTACATTGAAACCCAAAAACAAATTGCCGATATCTTCACTAAACCTCTTAAAGAAGATTCATTTGTGAGGTTGCGTGGAGAATTGGGAATTATGGGTGAATCTGAAATCTAGGAGCTCAATCTTTCATGTTATAACTCCTTATTGAGCTCATATCTTTTTGATTGTCTTTCTTCATATGCTTTATTGTTTTATGTGTTTAAGAAAGGCAATTGTGACTTATTTGATTTCATGAGTTTTGAGTTTGATTGGAATAATTTGTGTTTCAATGGATTTATTGTTTTCATAATGATTTTACGATGTATTTGTGATTAGAGTATAGGTCCTAGGGTGAGTGTTCTTATTCTAGAATTGTATCTCACTGTGCTCTTTTGGACCAGGACAGACGACTGTCTTTCCTTCGACAGTCGACTGCCCTACTCTATCTTCTCAGTCTGAGAATTGGTATCTTTCGCACAGCTGACTGATGACTGTTTTACAGTCGACTGTTAATTTAACAGGTGACTGTATTTTAGTCAGCAGGCGACTGTACTCTCTGTCGAATTTTTACAGTGTTCTCTGTTATTTTTGTGAACTGTATTAATTCTCGGCCAGCCGACTGTTGAGTATGTGTCAGTCGACTGTCCAGTGGACAGGCGACTGCATGTTACTTTCCAATCGACTGCCCATTTCTCTGAGCTTTATTTTTATCACTTAATACAGTCAACTGACATTTGTGCATCAGTCGACTGTCTTATGCTGTGTCGGTTCAAGTGATTTGATCTGAGCCGTCGATTCCTTGATCCAACGGCTCAGATTCATTCCCTTAATTTTATATTCGAGTTTACGCGATCACTTCCCCATGTCGACTCTATCTCCTCCGTTTCGACCGTTCATCTTCCTGCTCGATTGGTCTACCAAATCCGTCGATCTCGCTCCATTCGTGCGTCTATTTCGAGTGTCGTTTCCTTCGTTCTGTTGCTGGACTAGGATTGATCTCTCTATCTCGTGATAACTCCTGTTAGGGTTCGTTCACTTTTTGTGTCTTACCCTAGCTTTGTGTTTGACCATGGCTCTTTTCGATCATTTCTTCCCTAATTTCTCTCTTGATTTCCTCAATGAGCATGTCCCTTCACCGAAGCCTGATCCGACTCCCTCCTCGCATCAATCTTCTGGTGAACCTCTTCATGTCTCTGTCAGTGATCACATCCCCTCTTCTCAGCCCGCTGTGCATCCTTCTAGGTCCACTGAGTTCCTTCTTCGTCAGTGGGACGCTCGTGTCTCTGCTCTTGAAATTCTTTCCGTTTCTTTGGATGAGAAGCTCTCGCTTTTGCTTAAGCTTCAGCTAATCTCTTTTAAGCATCATGGTTGTCCCATTCCTCCCGAGCTTCAGACTTTGTTTGCTTCATCCGATGACACTACTCCTGCTTGTGTATCTCCTCCTCGTGGCTTCACACCCAAACCCTCTGTGGTTCAGACCTCCGATGCCCAGACTCCACTTCATGTTCCTGCAGTTTCATCTGCTGATCGTGCTTCGTCTTCTTAGAGGAAGACTCCGACTTTTCCTACTCGTCGCTCTGCTCGGCTTTTGTTCCGATCTTCTGGTCGCCCGTCGGACCCCTCCGTCATTCATATTGACTGAGGCTGCTGCTGATGCTGATCTGTTCACTCACATGAAGACCTTGTTTTATTTTGTGTGGTCTGCTTTTGTTTAGTTTGAGTGATTCATATGATATATATTTTGTTGATGTATGATGGATGATGTTGTCAGTGACTCTTTTATATATGTATGGTGATATACTTTGATGTCGTCATGATGATGTATTTTTTTGGCTTGATCATGATGTATCTTGTTGGGATGACCATGTAGATGACCATCCGTTGATGTACTCAGTTTCTATATATCTATATATATGATGTTGTACCCTCTCTTGTGTCACACTATGCTATATTGTATATCTTATCTGTGTGATGTATGATATGTTGTCTCCATGTATGCTTCACTCTCCTTGATGTGCTTTTGAGACAATATATGACTTTGATATTGGTTAATTCATGCTCTCTTTGATGTGATGAATTTGTGAAAATTATTTTCATTTCGTATATCTAAAATGTTGATATTGGATTTCATTTCCATTACTCACATGTGTTTATGATGAGATTTTATGAGTTTTTGATTCGATATATCTTTATACTCCTTGATTATTGTTAGTTCGTATTTAGCACTATTATAGTTGTTGTTATTTGATCCCACCTTTTTGGATAATGTTAAGGGGAGAGAAATAAACATAAAAGATTCATAATGGATGTGCTACGTATGTTCTAACGCTTGAATCTAAGATTTTCGATGCCTTAAATTCAGGGGGAGTAATATTACAATGAATAGGGATTTTATTTCCAAGATTTCTTGTATTGAATTCATTCATATCTCACTCATTTGCTTCAACTGTTATGTAGATGCTCTAATATTTGTTGACTAACTTGATTGGCATCTATGTAGGGGGAGTAAGTTTTCATTACGCACAATTATTTATCTTTTTGTTTATGTTTGTTTGTCATCATCAAAAAGGGGGAGAATGTTGAGTATTGGACTTCTCCCTACTTGGTGTTAATGATGAGCAAACATAAATACTTGTGACTAATCCCCTATTTTACAGTTAATCCATTGCCTAAGCTTATTATGAAGATCAACTAGCAATGGATGACTCACAAACGTAATTGAAGGTAAATGATATGAATTGGATGTTCGTAGATTGATGATTGAAGCTCTGTAAAGACTTCAAGCTCATACGATGGAAAGAAGAGATTATTCGTCAATGTAATTTTTATTTTATCTCTTCTAGTATGTAGCTTAGAAGTAGAACTTTGATGGAGCACTCACACACATCTACATTCTGTCATAGGACATTTTTAGACCTTTGTCCTTTGATCCCAATTCAATTCTCTTTTGTTTGTGCTAGGATTGTTTATAACAGCCGACTGCTTAACAGTTTACAGTCGCCTGTCTCAAAAACAGTCGACTGTGTTTTGTTCTACAGTCGCCTGTTATGCACAGACTATTACAATACAGTTTTGGGCCTTCTCTGATTATTTCGCACAGGCTACTGTTGAATGATTCACAGGCGCCTGTCCTAGTGACAATCGACTGTGTATTGTAAATCAGTCGCCTGTCTCTCCCTGCCCAAACTTTGTTTGATCTGATTTCTACAGCCAGTCGACTTATGCTGTATATACAGTTGACTGTCTATTAGATCAGTCGACTGTCTATGCTGCAACAGTCGCCTGTCTGTAAGTCATTTCTTTGACTCAGCTCTCTGGAATTTTCTCTTGATTTTGACAGTCGTCTGTTTAAGGTTTTACAGTCGCCTGTTCTGATTAACAGTCGACTGTATTACTTGAATCAGTCGTCTGTCCTGTATCTTGTGAGATTTTCAGTATTTATCTAACTTACTCTTCTCTCGGCCAGTCGCCTGTCGAAGAAGTTACAGTCGCCTGTTGGTGTAACAGACTACTGTCTTTGCTTCATCAGTCGACTGTCCAAGTGGTAAGTTACCGTTATGAATTCTCACCTACCCTTGCTGACTGTGCAACAGTCGACTGTGGATTGTTCAACATTCGACTGTCGCGAGTTCAGATTATATCCGTTGAGATTTTTCTCACGGATTCCAACTGGGGTTTTGCCTAAACTGTTTTGTGGATTTGAGAAAGCTATAAATAGAGATTCTACTGTTTCATTGGAAGGTTACTCATTCATTGCAAAATCCTTCAAGTTTTCATTTCCAAAGATCAAAGCTCTCAAATCCAAAGCCCTAAGTATTTCCAAATCTTGTTATTTTGCTCTCTAACCTAGAACCAAAGATTGATCTTCTAGGCAATTGGTGCAGTCAAGAGAAAGGTCTTTCTCCTCTCTTCCAAGAGAGTTCTTCAACACACATCACACTCCTCCTTCAAGTTCTACTTCAAGGCATAGGTGATTGTAAGTGTTGCTTTCAGATTTCATAACATTCTTTATTTGATTTGTGCTCTCGGTTGTGAGAGTGGTTTTGCTTGCTCCCTGGTTGTGGGAGTCAAGAACATCGATTGTATTCGATTGCACTTGTAGGGTTGCTACAAGTGGGCTTTAAGGAAACCTCAAGTTAGGGTTCTAACTTGAGTATCCGGTGGTATCCAGGTGGTAGGGACGTAGGATTACCGGGAACAAGTCGGGAGTTGACTTGGGTAATCCGAACCCTTGAAACATATCTGCGTTTGCGTGTGTTTTTCTTTGGGTCGTTTTTCTATTCCGCACTATTTGTTGGATTGCATTTTATTTGGCGTAAATTCCTTTTAAATTTGCATAAACACTATTCAACCCCCTTCTAGTGTTTTCTCTATAGACAGTGTCCTTACATTCGTCCACTCCCTTAATAGGACTGATGATGTACCCTTGGTGTACTCATCAATATATCCTCTAAAATGGTCATTATCCAACCACAATTTTCTTTAGTGGTAACTTTGAATAAAAATGAGAAATCATAAATAAGCAGCAACAGTGGTTGCGAACACTCAGCTAAACACACCATTAGAATCCTTTTATATGAGTCTGATCAACTCCATATAAACATTTTCTAAGAATGGGTTTAGAGTACATCTTAAAGATGATACGTCCGCAACACTGTGTATGTGTTCCTGAAGCAACACTACATAAACCGTCATGATGCCATAAAGAGAACACATTCATCAGGACTGTTACGACCTAAAGATCGTAGGAGCCCGACTCCCGCTCGGATCCGCTAACATACCCCATTAGCTCACCATTTCACAAAAGGACCACCGTCCCGAAAGTCCGGGGCATCACGGAGTCAGGCGCGCCTTGCAGCGTTTCCCGAACCGGTCGAGGCGGACAACCGCAGCCGCCCGACCCACCGGGGAAGGGCACTTGGGGACGCCCGGGTAGCTAGGCCAGGCCTATGGACGGGCGCGGACGTACCCTTCCGTACCAGCGGGCCATACCCCGTGACCGACCGAGGGGCGTGGCCGGGGCGGACAACCCCCGATCGGGACGGCCCACCCGACCCCCGCGAACCGCGGCGCCTAGAGTGACCCCGCCCGACCTTTAGTTCGTCACTAACGACAAACAGCCAAGGATAAGGACACGACTGACACATATGTCACCCGACCGCCTGATAAAGCACCCCCAGGCGGCTGACCTATCCGACGGTTAGTGCTTTCGGCCCTGACACCCCGACAAAAGCACCCCTCGGCCGTTGCGCCGCCTGACAGAAGCGGATCAGGAACTCATGTTCCCAACGTCCTCGTCCGAAGCTTCCGCTGACACCCGAGCCAGCTCAGCACGCCCAGTCATCACCCGTCAGGTATAAATACCTCCTCTCCTCTTACGGAGCGGGGGTTGGAAAATTCTCTCTCATCTTCTATTATTCACACACGAGAGCAAAGGTCCTCCATATCTTTGTTCTCCCACCTATAGCTCGTCACGCGAGGTGGACACACCGTTAGTCCGGCCGGCGTGACTAGCCCCCCATTTAAGCCCTTTTACTGACTTAGGCATCGGAGGGGCTAAGGGTTGAACCCCAACCCCGCCCTTCTGACGAGTTGTTCGTGCTGCAGGAGAGCTCGTCCCTTGACCAAAGTCAGCGTCAGCCTCCCGCCGTCCAACCTTCCTCAGCTGCGTCCGACGAGATACGATCCCGTGAGCTCCACTGGCAACGGATCCAACCTCTTCATCCCACTAATCACTTGTAAAACAGCCTACCTAACCCCTCATTTCCATATAACCACCGTGCCCTTGGTTCCCCATAATACAAATTCATTGTACGCGAGTTCCACCTTGTAACAATTGGCGCCGTCTGTGGGAACGAAGGGTCACACCCATGTTAGACTCCATGCCGATCTCGCGAAACCCTGACCACGGCAAAGATCCCGTGGGACAGGAACCGCTCTCTCTGTAAATCACTCCGGCGTCCGACGCCCTCCCGGGCATGGGCACCGAAACTGAACCTACTTCATCCTACGTCGTCTTGAAAAGCTTCGAGGCCGTCACTCAGGCCGGGGGAGGCTATCAGACAACCGGAACGGGGCCGCCGCCCGGCCCCTCGGAGCCCCAGAACGTGAGGCGGAACCTCCGCCTTCAGTTCGAGGAGGAGGGAGAAAACAGGGGGCTCGTGGAGGAGATTGCGGCCCAGCAAAGGCTCCTGGAAGAGGAGGTGGAAGTTGCGCGGCGGTGGAAGCGCCTGGGGGAGGCGGCCGCGGCGCAAAGGCGCTTGGACGAGGCGGCCGAGACCGCCCGGAGGGCCTACCAGGAAGAAGAGGCCGCCCGCCGCCAACTCTGCTTCATTGTCGCGGAACGCGAGAGGCTAAGGAGGGAAAACAGGAGCAACCAAGGAGTCCTAGAAGAGACGGCGACGGGCCGACGGCCCGGGAACAGGCGGGACCCGTTGCTGAACAGGTCCCCGCCTGGAGGAGGCGGCCCGCATCACCAGCACCACCCCTCCGATACCCTGCACGAGGAAGCCGTTTGTTGACAACTACGCTTCCTCACCGCCGAGCGCGAGAGACTCCTTCGGGAGAATCAAGAACGGATGGAGGCCCGGGGAGAGCTGGCCGGGAGAAGCTGGCGCTGGGAGAACCGTAGCCCGCAACCCGTCGAGTCCTCGACCCGGGGAAGGAGCCCCGCCGGGCGACAGTCGGGCTACTCCCCGGGGACGTAGGACCGTCGACGGCCGAGACACGGCCGAAGCTAGACCCCCGAATGGCGGAGAGGGGATGCGCCGAGCCGCCCAACCTACCCGGAGGAAGCCACGCCACTTGCACGGTGGATCACGTCCGCCCCAAGGCCCATAAGGTTCAAACCCCCCCACTTGGCCACATACAACAGGAGAGGCGACCCCCTCACGCACGTGCAACAATACCGGGGGGCGATGGAGGCCCAGGACGTGGATGAGGCGTTCCTATGCCGACATTTCTCCCAAAGCCTGAGGGACACCGCGTTGGACTGGTACTTCGGCTTGCCCGCGAGGTCCGTAGGGAGCTTTGGCGAACTATCCCATAAGTTCTGCCAAGAGTTCCGGGCCGGGTGGACGAAAAAGAAGCCCTTAGACTATCTCAGCACGATAGTCCAAGGAGAAGGAGAGACAACGGGCAGATACCTCCGCCGTTTTCAGGAGGAGAGACGGGCTGTGGTGACGTGTGGCGATGCGGTGCTTATGCTGGCCTTCAAATCGGGGTTGCGGACTCGGAGCCTCCACAAATCCCTGCTCCGGGATCCGCCAACCGACTATGAGGCATTGGTTGCTATGGCGGAGAGACACGCGTTGGCCGAGGAGACTCTCGGCGCCAAGGCCTTGTTCCCCCCCGGCGAAACCCCCCCAAGGCGAACCCCGGTCACACCCACGGCCGAGGCAGGAAGAGGGACACCGTGGTCGCGACCAACTGGCCCGACCAAGGAGGGAGCCGCTCGGGCCTCGCCCGCAAGATTGACCTGGCCCGGCGCGCGATTTCGCTCCGGCCCAAGGGCTCCCTCGAGTCATCCCGAGACAAGAAGGCCCCCTACGGGCACATTACACGCAACTCAATGCCTCCTTGATTGAGGTGATGGCTGCGGCTACACGGGCCGGACTGCTGCCGGAGCCGCCCCGAGAAATGAAGTCAGACCCCGCCCGGAGAGATTTTAAGAAATACTGCCGATACCACCGGGACCACGGCCACGACACCGACAACTGCTTCACCCTCAAAAGGGAAATCGAGCGGCTGATCCAGGCGGGCCACCTGGGGGACTTCGTCGGAGGCCGGAGACCGGACCGGGAAGATGGGAACCACCGAAGGGCACGGAGGGCAGACCCTCCGGCAAACGACGAGCGGGAAGAGCTTCACCCCCCGAAACCCGTCATGCGCATAAACACGATATGCGGCGGGCCATCTTCAGGAGGGGCATCGTCGTCAAGCAAAAAGGCGTATGCGAGACAAGTAATGACGGCGGGTCTTGGAGGGGACCAGAGAGGGAGAAGGATGGCCTACCCTCCCATTACTTTCAGCGACGAAGATCTAGAGGGGATCAAGCAGCCCCACGACGACGCCATCGTCATCGAGGCACAGATTGGGACGGCCATCGTCAGCCGCCTCCTGATCGACACAGGGAGCTCTTGCGACATCCTGTTCATGTCCACAATCGAGAAGATGGGGTTAAGGCCGAAGGACCTGAGACCCTGCACTGGACCCCTCGTCGGTTTCACCGGTCACTCGACCCCCATCATGGGAGTGATCACCTTGCCGATAACCCTCGGAGAAGAGCCACATGTCGTCACTCGAATGACGCTGTTCGTTGTGGTCGACATTATGTCGGGGTACAATGGGATCATAGGACGACCTTACATGTCGGCCATTGGAGCGCTCCCCAGCCTCCTCCATCAGATGGTCAAGTTCCAGACCCCCCGAGGGGTGGGGATCGTACGGGGAAGCCAGAAGCTGTCTAGGAGCTGCTACGTAGGGTCGACCAAGCACAAAGGACCCGAGGTGAACCTGAAGATCGACTCCCTGAGGCGGAGTTATGACCCCCACCAGCCAGAGTTAGCTACTGCCGATGCCGCTACCGAAGGAAACAGGATCGACCTCGCGCCCCCCCTGAGAAGGACGAGCTAATCACTCCAAGGAGCGCGATGCGCCGGTCGTGGCATGGCCGAGAACTGTAAGTCCTGCACGAAACACCTTGTTCCCTTCTTTTTATCTTCGAATTTCGCCTTTTCTGCATGACAATTTCAGTTCAACCCTCTCAAAGACTCCGGGGCAGGACCAGTCCTCGCCACCTAAACCGGAGAGGGGCACGGGCCGAGCTGCGTACTCGCTCCCCCCCAGGAAGACCTCCGGGGCAAGTTAACTGAGCTTGGCCACCCAAACCGGAGCGCCATATGCGGGGTAGGCGACGGCCCAATACCCGTCCGACTATAGAGGCTGCGGGGAGGCGACGGCCCAATACCCCCCCCCCTCTCAAAGACTCCGGGGCAGGACCAGTCCTCGCCACCCAAACCGGAGAGGGGCACGGGCCGAGCTGCGTACTTGCTCCCCCCAGGAAGACCTCCGGGGCAAGTTCACTGAGCTTGGCCACCCAAACCGGAGCGCCATATGCGGGGTAGGCGACGGCCCAATACCCGTCCGACTATAGAGGCTGCGGGGAGGCGACGGCCCAATACCCGCCCTCTCAAAGACTCCGGGGCAGGACCAGTCCTTGCCACCCAAACCGGAGAGGGGCACGGGCCGAGCTGCGTACTCGCTCCCCCCCAGGAAGACCTCCGGGGCAAGTTCACTGAGTTTGGCCACCCAAACCGGAGCGCCATATGCGGGGTAGGCGACGGCCCAATACCCGTCCGACTATAGAGGCTGCGGGGAGGCGACGGCCCAATACCCGCCCTCTCAAAGACTCCAGGGCAAGACCAGTCCTCGCCACCCAAACCGGAGAGGGGCACGGGCCGAGCTGCGTACTCGCTCCCCCCCAGGAAGACCTCCGGGGCAAGTTCACTGAGCTTGGCCACCCAAACCGGAGCGCCATATGCGGGGTAGGCGACGGCCCAATACCCGTCCGACTATAGAGGCTGCGGGGAGGCGACGGCCCAATACCCGCCCTCTCAAAGACTCCGGGGCAGGACCAGTCCTCGCCACCCAAACCGGAGAGGGGCACGGGCCGAGCTGCGTACTCGCTCCCCCCCAGGAAGACCTCCGGGGCAAGTTCACTGAGCTTGGCCACCCAAACCGGAGCGCCATATGCGGGGTAGGCGACGACCCAATACCCGTCCGACTATAGAGGCTGCGGGGAGGCGACGGCCCAATACCCCGCCCTCTCAAAGACTCCGGGGCAGGACCAGTCCTCGCCACCCAAACCGGAGAGGGGCACGGGCCGAGCTACGTACTCGCTCCCCCCCAGGAAGACCTCCGGGGCAAGTTCACTGAGCTTGGCCACCCAAACCGGAGCGCCATATGCGGGGTAGGCGACGGCCCAATACCCGTCCGACTATATAGGCTGCGGGGAGGCGACGGCCCAATACCCCGCCCTCTCAAAGACTCCGGGGCAGGACCAGTCCTCGCCACCCAAACCGGAGAGGGGCACGGGCCGAGCTACGTACTCGCTCCCCCCCAGGAAGACCTCCGGGGCAAGTTCACTGAGCTTGGCCACCCAAACCGGAGCGCCATATGCGGGGTAGGCGACGGCCTAATACCCGTCCGACTATAGAGGCTGCGGGGAGGCGACGGCCCAATACCCCGCCCTCTCAAAGACTCCGGGGCAGGACCAGTCCTCGCCACCCAAACCGGAGAGGGGCACGGGCCGAGCTGCGTACTCGCTCCCCCCCAGGAAGACCTCCGGGGCAAGTTCACTGAGCTTGGCCACCCAAACCGGAGCGCCATATGCGGGGTAGGCGACGGCCCAATACCCGTCCGACTATAGAGGCTGCGGGGAGGCGACGGCCCAATACCCCCCCTCTCAAAGACTCTGGGGCAGGACCAGTCCTCGCCACCCAAACCGGAGAGGGCACGGGCCGAGCTACGTACTCGCTCCCCCCCAGTAAGACCTCCGGGGCAAGTTCACTGAGCTTGGCCACCCAAACCGGAGCGCCATATGCGGGGTAGGCGACGGCCCAATACCCGTCCGACTATAGAGGCTGCGGGGAGGCGACGGCCCAATACCCCGCCTCTCAAAGACTCCGGGGCAGGACCAGTCCTCGCCACCCAAACCGGAGAGGGTCACGGGCCGAGCTGCGTACTCGCTCCCCCCCAGGAAGACCTCCGGGGCAAGTTCACTGAGCTTGGCCACCCAAACCGGAGCGCCATATGCGGGGTAGGCGACGGCCCAATACCCGTCCGACTATAGAGGCTGCGGGGAGGCGACGGCCCAATACCCCCCCTCTCAAAGACTCCGGGGCAGGACCAGTCCTCGCCACCCAAACCGGAGAGGGGCACGGGCCGAGCTGCGTACTCGCTCCCCCCCAGGAAGACCTCCGGGGCAAGTTCACTGAGCTTGGCCACCCAAACCGGAGCGCCATATGCGGGATAGGCGACGGCCCAATACCCGTCCGACTATAGGGGCTGCGGGGAGGCGACGGCCCAATACCCCCCCTCTCAAAGACTCCGGGGCAGGACCAGTCCTCGCCACCCAAACCGGAGAGGGGCACGGGCCGAGCTGCGTACTCGCTCCCCCCCAGGAAGACCTCCGGGGCAAGTTCACTGAGCTTGGCCACCCAAACCGGAGCGCCATATGCGGGGTAGGCGACGGCCCAATACCCGTCCGACTATAGAGGCTGCGGGGCGGCGACGGCCCAATACCCGCCCTCTCAAAGACTCCGGGGCAGGACCAGTCCTCGCCACCCAAACCGGAGAGGGGCACGGGCCGAGCTGCGTACTCGCTCCCCCCCAGGAAGACCTCCGGGGCAAGTTCACTGAGCTTGGCCACCCAAACCGGAGCGCCATATGCGGGGTAGGCGACGACCCAATACCCGTCCGACTATAGAGGCTGCGGGGAGGCGACGGCCCAATACCCCGCCCTCTCAAAGACTCCGGGGCAGGACCAGTCCTCGCCACCCAAACCGGAGAGGGGCACGGGCCGAGCTACGTACTCGCTCCCCCCCAGGAAGACCTCCGGGGCAAGTTCACTGAGCTTGGCCACCCAAACCGGAGCGCCATATGCGGGGTAGGCGACGGCCCAATACCCTCCCTCCCCCGAACGGGCCTATCACCCCTCCCCTCAAACCTCGGGAAGCTACTCAAGGACCGCGAATCAAGGCAACTCCTACGCAGAGCCACCCCTGAGGAGTAACGCCTGACCCCCATAAAGCCGACACCCGAATTGACCTGTCCAACCAAAAAGGACACTCGGGACAAACACCACTGACAAGTGTCATGCATGCCTGAGGGGTCACATCATCCGTCACCCATCGGGAACGCCCCCCCTAAGAACGAAATTCCAAGACGGCCCCGACTCTCAATAAAGAGTAAATAAGGACAGAAATTCACCATTATAAAAACCCCCCAACTTCCTTGAGGAGGGGAAGAAAGGCTAGGGGAAGGATGTGCAGAAAGACTAGTCGTTTTGCCTCCTTCTCTCCCTCAAAATACGCGGAAAATGCGAGCTTCGCCGACCTCCAAAATAACCGATCCCCCAACAGGATATTCCCCTTACACGACGGTTGCTCAGCCTGCCGCTCCCCTCCTTCCTTTGGACAACTTAAGGCAGGGGAACTGGGGCTCCACTGGCATACCAGGCCCCTCCACGGACGCCCTTCGTGCGCAGGCGCGGTTGGCAGACAACCCGATGGAGGGGACAGACCTGCCAAATCACCTCACCGGACACCCCGGCAGCTGCCCGCGTCGCCCCAACCGAGGGGAACGTGTCCCCGAGCGCCGGCCAGCCCCAACTGGCTACTCCACTTACACCTACGGCACCCCCCTTCCACTCATCGGCCTTCCCCGGGCCGCTTAGGCCAGGAAGCCACACATGGGGGCAGCGGCCCGCGTCCCTTCGCACCTACCACGCAGAGACTCCAGACGAGGCGAGCAACGGGGCCCCGTGGGATAGAACAACCACCAAGGACTCCCTCTCCCCCCAATTCTGGATCGAAGGCCAAAGCCACTGCCTGGCTCCGACGCGACCATCCACCCCTACGCCGAGGAGGAACCCGCTAAATCCACTCCACGCCCCTTATCAGGGGCACAACACCAGAGAAAGGCGGATCAGCTGCGATGGGAATCTCAGCCTACCTAGAGCGACACACGGTAACGCCTACGGGCCGATACAATGTTACGACCACGGGCCGATTCAATGCTAAGCCTACAGGGCTTCCCTATTTAATTAAACTATCAATAATAGCAGATGAAAAGACCGAAGACTAATCCCGTTTGACCACTAGTTATAGCTCGGGTACACCTAGACCCGACCAACCCTCGAAAAGGGGGGCCACCCGGCCGTAAAATCTATCGGACACGCTCCGAGTAATAAAGGGAGCTACCACGATTCCCCCCACGCCAGGATCTAAATAGCCGCACCGAGGCGTAACTCTAAATGAAAATTTATGCACACACACAGGCAGAAAAATGCAGATACCAACGCCACGAAACGTCACTTTCTTTCGTTTTTATAAAAAAGAGAGAGAGAAAGGGGGGGAGCCTATACAAAACTACTTGGCGCTTCCGCCAGTCACGGCGCCCTCTCCCTTGAGGGAACCTCCGACTGCCCCGTCGGCCTCCGGCTCGTCACCCTCCCCTCCGTCTCCTTCCCCCGCCTCGTCGTCGCCACGCGCAGCGAGCCCGTCGAGGTCGATCTCCACCGGCGGGACCAGGCCCGCCACCTTCTCCTTCAACCGAGCCAGGCAGTCTTCCCATCCCTCCGCGTAGCCCACCTCCATGCCATCGGTCATCGACTTTGCGAGGGCGGGGACGACGGTTCTCTCCTGGTATGTCCAAAATTCCTCGACCTTACGGGCCAACTCCTCCTCGGCGGCCTTGGCACGCCCCGCTAGGTCCTCCGCACGGGACTCCTCCCTTCTAAGGGCCTCATCCAGCTCCTTCGCTCTCCCCCCAGCTTCGACCGCCCGCTGCTCATGATCAGACACGACCATCTTCAGGCGCTCTACCTCCGCCTCATATCGGTCGCCCCGCTCCCTCTCCTTCTACAGGTCCTCGCCAGCGCTCTTACGAACGGCAGCGACCTCGGCGACCGCTCTAGCCACGGCGCCCTCGGCCTTGTGTATGGCCGGCACATGCCGCATCATCCCGAGCATCATGTTGAGGATCTGCGTAAAGAAGCGCCCAAAAGCAAACCCATTTAGGGCATTCTATAAAACCGACTAAAAAACGTCGCCCACCTTACAGAACATACCTGGACGCCATGCATCACCGCGGTCCCGCACAGACCCTCAGGCTCCACCGCTTCCAGCGCTACCCTATCGCGGGGCAGGAAAATGTTCTCCGCCAACCTCGTCACCACACCTCCATCCTCAAACACGGACTCGTCACTCGCCACTTTGTACGGCGCCCGATGAAGCGCGCCGTCGGGATAGCCCTCGACATCGGTCCTCTTGGCCTTAAACTTAGCCAAGGCGGCCCCACAGCGGGGGTCGGTTGGCGCCCTCTCAAGACCAAACACGGGACAACCATAAGGCCAAGGGTCCCATCCTCCGGACCCTATCGGGCCACTCGACACCTCGGCCATATGCGACAGACCGCCAGCTTCCGCCCCCTCCCCCCCTGCAGGTGCCATCGGGCTAGGTGGCCTCGTTCGGGGCGGTTCCGCCCCACCCCCTGTCGACCCTTCGTCCCCGCCCTCCAAGTCGATGATGGGATTCGCCACCCCCTCCCCGGCCCCGCCTTCCGTCGGACCGGTTCCCCCCAGCGCGTCAGGCTCGGACGATATCGTCGGCCTCTTCCTCCTCTTTGTGGGCGCTGGCACCCCAGTCGAGCTCCCCGCCCCAACTTCCGCTCGCGACCTCTTGGGGCCGCCTCTTATCGACGATCGCCCCCGCCTGCTCCGAGGCCCGCCTCATCATTTCCTCGAGGGACAGACTCATTGTGCCACCTGCCAAAGAGAGAAAGTTCAGCGTAAGCACATCAGAAGCATGAACACCAAAATCTCTCATACCTTCGGGCCAGATGTACGCCGTTATCATCTCAGCCCGAGCGAGCATCCGATAATCTCGTCCCTCCGCTGGTATGGCCATCAAAATCCGGGCCACCACTTCCTCCTCATCCCCCAACTTCACCCCCTCCCTTGCCTTGGGATTCAGCTCCGCCCAATCAGACCTTATCAGCACATCCTCCGGCACCTCCACAAACACATACTGCTGGCGCCAAAACTTAATTTTCCCAGGCAAACCCCTTATGAGCGGATGCGTCCTCTTCGCGGAGAGATAGTAGCATGACCGCAACCTTTTGACCGAGAAGAAGTGGCGAAATAAGGTCAGAGACGGGCAAACCTGGTTGCTCACGCACAGCACTATGAACCCCACAATGGCACTGATGGCATTGGGCATCAGGCGATAGAGGGGCAGTTCCAGGAAGTTCAACACTTCCAGCAAGAACGGATGGGGGGAAGCGCAAACCTTGCTCAAAGGAAGATACGTATACTCCCACCTCCCGATCACCCGCAAAACACACCCTTTCTTGCGGCTCCGGTTCACGAACCGAATACGGCGGCCTGACGTACATCGTGAAGATCTCCGCAATAGATTTCTTCAGCTCCGACTTGACGCCCGCAATCTCGACGGGCACCCCTCCCGTCTCCGCGGCGGAGCTTCCTTCCCCACCTACCCCCGAACCCTGACTCCGAGACGGAGACATGGAAGAAGACATTTCTAAAACGAGCGTCTTACCTAACGGGTGCCGACGACTCGGGCGATTGCGCTACCCCGCTGACCGCTCCCACGAGGGCGACTCTGGCAAGGTCACGGACACCTCCTACGAGCCCTAGCTGCTTGTCAAAAAATTTTTTCGCCCGACAATCAGCTTTGCTCCCCTCCCCCTCCTCACGATCTCTTTAAAGCGACTTCACAACACATCGCGACCGTCAAGCCCAAGACACGCGTCACCAATCCGGGCCCTGTCCACCACCCATGTGTTCTGACGCTTCGCGTACTGTCAAAACCGTCAATTCCGCCACGCGTCAACACTTCAGTGGTCGGGCCGCCTCGATTCCCGCCCGCCGTCGAATCGCCAGGCTGACGTAAAGTCATGCGACCGCCATAAATTCCCGCCAAAATCCAGGCGAAACGATTACCCCAATTTGAAATCAGTCCATGCGTCTCTCGATCCATGGTCGAGTCCAGCCTCCGTCAGGGCGGCCACCGCAGGGAGGCGGCGCTCGCTCATGGTTGAGTCCGGCCTCCGTCGGGGCGGCCACCACAAGGCGCCGGCGCTCGGCCCATGATCAAGTCCGGTCACAACACGTAGGCGGGGCTAGATCCCAGATGGAGTCCGACCCCCGACAGGGCGGCCATACAAAAAGGCGGAACACGATCCATGATTTAGTCTGAGCTCCGGCAGTACGGCCAAAACACGATCGTCTCCCCCTCACCAATAAGGGTCGGTACTGGGCATCGGAGCATCACGACCACTGGATAACACGACTACTCTCAACTCCCCTCTCCCGAAGACTTCGGCATAGCGAAGTTGGGGGCATTTACGTCGTCCCTCACAGAGCGGACATTCTACGAGCAAACCAAGTTGGAATACATTTCGACACAAGACATTAACAAAGTATTTACCCAGAAACCACACCATACATTGGACTTTCCACACACTACAACAGCACATTGTTTATAACCCTCTCACACGAATGTACGGCCCTCCCCGAACCCACGATTCTAGCGGCGCCGCCCCTCAACCAACCGATCTCGCATATCTTTAACCACTTGCCGAATCGCAGCCTCCTTAGCTTCTTGCAGCATCGGCACAACATGCTCATCATGATAGCGACGGATAGCGGCTTCGATCTGTTTGCCCTCAGCGTCCCGTTTCTCCTCCAATCGCCGCACCGCTAGACCCCTCTCCCTCTTCTTGGTCTTTAGGGCGACCTCCAGGTCCTCTATTTGCCGCCTCTGTAATCTGATCACCGATTCCTTGCTAGCAACTTCCGAGGTACGCTTGGACCGGATATCATCCCTCTCCCGCGTTACTTCTTGGAGCTGCTTCTCTACCATGGCTTTGGACGAATCGAAGTACGCAGCCCGCCCCTTCTCCACCCCGTAGGCCGCCCTAACCCTCTCCAGCTCCGCCTCCGTGTCCTTCAGCTTCGCCTTGACCTCGTCAAGGTTCGCCTTCGCCACGTCCAGTAACGCCCGGGTGACGGCCGCAGACTTACGGCCCCGCAGGGCTAACACGTTGGCGATCATCTGCATGAACCTCGAATCAACGAGACACGAAAAAATAAAGTCTTCGGGCGGGGAAAGAAAGACGGCGTACCTGCACAACGTGCCATATGGCCGAGCCGCCCAACCGTTCCGCCCCCACACGAGTCAAAGACTCACGATCGCGCGGTAACACGCAATACTCGGCGAGGCGCGCCGCCACTCCAGCGTCCTCGAATACCGACTCGTTGCCGCCGACTCGAAAAGGGAACTTGTGGAGCCGGTCATCGGGGTATGCCTCGACCTCTTCTCGGGCCCTCTTAAAACGAATAAGGGCACTCTCGCAAGCGGGACTCGACGACACCCCCATTTCCCACGAAGGGATCCCGTACGGCCACCCTTGAGCCACGGGCGCTCGGCGAGGCGCGGCCATCGCCGGAACCCGCGGAGGGACGGAGGGTCCGGCCCCCCGCACGGGCGCGTCAGCACGAAGATCCTCGGCGGGCCCACCGGTAGAGATACCTTGCCCGGCTGCCCCCCGTCCCAGGTGCGACCTCTCCCCACGGGGAGCCCCGCCCCCACGTTCCCGGGATCCGGCCTCGCTAGCCACCCCCTTGCCTTTCCCGCGGGGATCCGAATCCTCCGAGATCGGGGCCCCGGCCGAACCTGACACCCCCTCCGGCTCCCTCATCGCGTCTTCGCCTGCAAAAGGACAAAAGAGACAATCAGGGCGAGCCTAGCCCAGAGTTTACAAAACTTCAAAGATACCTAGGGTCCAAAAGTCCTGGGCGAGCCGACTGCCCAACGTTAGGCTCGCCCAATGACGGCACGCCTCGGGCAGCTCCCTCAAAATCTGAGCCTTGGCAATATCCTCCTCGGTCAGCTCCATCCATTCATTTACAAAGGGATTCGGTGCCCCCCAATTCGACATCAGCGCCACGTCACTTGGCACCGTCACGAAGACGAACTCCCTCATCCAATCGCCGACATCGTCAGGCACCTCGAGGATGAGTTCCCGCCCCCTCCTGGCACAAACGCGATGATACATCCCCCACTTCCGAACCACGAAAAAATGCTGGAACAACGCCAAGGAAGGACTCAAGGAGCAAGCAAGGCACAAGACGACAAACCCCACTAACAAGCCCCAAGAACGGGGCGCTAAGGCGAATATCGGCAGCTCCAGGAAATTCAACAAGTGAAACAAATACGGGTGGATCGGAAAGCGGAGCCCCAACTCAAAGGACCGGACATAGACCCCGACCTCGTTATCCCCCGGTGAACTCACCGCTTCCTCCGGCCCGGGAACCCGCACCTCATAGGGTTGTCGCACAAACCGCACGCGAATCTCCCTGATGTTGATCCTATCCAACCTACGTCGGGGGGACTCAATGTCTCTCGGTACAACGGATTGCCATGACCGTCTTTCCCTGGGCCGCCGCACCCCCGGCTGCGACGCCCCCTCGCACGACAACTCTTCCTCCCCCACCCGGCTACTTCCTCCAATCTCGAATCGAGAAGCCATTGATCGGAAAGGAAGGAAATTAATTGTTGTTACCTGTTGCTCCCTCGGACCTGGAAGGCGATCGAAAGAAGATGACCGGTGACGGAAGGGACAGATTAGCCAGCAAGCTCCAAACAGAAAAATCGAGCGCCGGAGGAGAATCGGAGAAAGACAAAAATTCCCGCCGACCGCCTCCCCAGACCCTTTTAGCAGTAAAGGTGGCCCCAGGGCCATCTCGGCCGTCAAACTTTCGCCACGCGGCGCCCATCGAGACGCCCCCGTCGCCTCGACTGGCGTAAAGGTCACCTCATCCACGTGTCGCAAAATCAATCGCGGAGACGCTTCGATTTCCTCTGCCCCCCTTTCAAATCATAATAATGGCGACTAAGGCGGGAGTTCCGAAGCCGCCGCCATCACTACCCGGTGGTTCCCAAGGCCCATATCGATGGTCCGGAGTGTTGGATATGGTTCGCCCTCCGAGCCGAGCCGGGCTACCGCCTCAGACTCGAAGGCCGGGGGCAATTGTTACGACCTAAAGATCGTAGGAGCCCGACTCCCACCCGGATCCGCTAACATACCCATTAGCTCACCATTTCACAAAAGGGCCGCCGCCCTGAAAGTCCGGGGCATCACGGAGTCAGGCGCGCCTTGCAGCGTTTCCCGAACCGGTCGAGGCGGACAACCGCAGCCGCCCGACCCACCGGGGAAGGGCACTTGGGGACGCCCGGGTAGCTAGGCCAGGCCTATGGACGGGCGCGGACGTACCCTTCCGTACCAGCGGGCCATACCCCGTGACCGACCGAGGGGCGCGGCCGGGGCGGACAACCCCCGATCGGGACGGCCCGCCCGACCCCCGCGAACCGCAGCGCCTAGAGTGACCCCGCCCGACCTTTAGTTCGTCACTAACGACAAACAGCCAAGGATAAGGACACGACTGACACATACGTCACCCGACCGCCTGATAAAGCACCCCCAGGCGGCTGACCTATCCGACGGTTAGTGCTTTCGGCCCTGACACCTCGACAAAAGCACCCCTCGGCCGTTGCGCCGCCTGACAGAAGCGGATCAGGAACTCCTGTTCCCAACGTCCTCATCCGAAGCTTCCGCTGACACCCGAGCCAGCTCGGCACGCCCAGTCATCACCCGTCAGGTATAAATACCTCCTCTCCTCTTACGGAGCGGGGGTTGGAAAATTCTCTCTCATCTTCTATTATTCACACACGAGAGCAAATGTCCTCCATATCTTTGTTCTCCCACCTATAGCTCATCACGCGAGGTGGACACACCGTTAGTCCGGCCGACGTGACTAGCCCCCCATTTAAGCCCTTTTACTGACTTAGGCATCGGAGGGGCTAAGGGTTGAACCCCAACCCCGCCCTTCTGACGAGTTGTTCGCGCTGCAGGAGAGCTCGCCCCTTGACCAAAGTCAGCGTCAGCCTTCCGCCGTCCAACCTTCCTCAGCTGCATCCGACGAGATACGATCCCGTGAGCTCCACCGGTAACGGATCCAACCTCTTCATCCCACTAATCACTTGTAAAACAGCCTACCTAACCCCTCATTTCCATATAACCACCGTGCCCTTGGTTCCCCATGATACAAATTCATTGTACGCGAGTTCCACCTCGTAACAAGGACTAACCAACTTTGATGAATAGATTCCAAAATCTCGTATGAGTAAGGCATTTATACACGTCTTATAGATTGTGTGTTGATGGTAAAAAGGATCCTGAAGATCCTTCAATTCTCTATTTGGTTCAAATCATCTATGAGCCTGAAGCTCAAATTGACCATTTAAAAAGTAAATACATATGATCTGATTATAATCAGACTGACAATTTAAATATTGTCAAAACTTTCACATCACTGCTACTAAAAATCCAGCTAAGATTGACATACCAAATATAATGGATGCAATCCACCAGTAGCAGAAGTGGATGTCCTTAAGAGATGAAAGGACATACCACTAGGCTCCAAAGAGAGAAATCTACTCCTCGAGACCGAAAAAACAATACCACCACAGGAAAGTGAGCTCAAATCCAGAACCTTATTGCAACTTGGTTGCTAAGGACCAATTCTAGATCTGTCCATATTCTTTACCCGTCCCAGAACCTTCACTTCTTTAACGCGTCGTGAAGGAGACACCTCTGGAAGAAATCAAATGATTATAGTACGTACGGGGTGAGTTTTGGACAAGAAAGAACACATTTTGTCGACAAATTCTCTCATATTTCACTTTGCCAGTTAATATCGATTCCACAACTCTGCTTTGCCTAAAGCAAAGATAAAGATTTGGCCAAATTATAATAATGTGGAATGAGGCAATAATAAGGTGAGCTGGACTCACTTATGAAATATGAGGTGTATGGACCTGAAGTCCTGATATCAAAAATGATATCAAATCCTGTGGGATAACTGAGTATTAAAGGAGAATTAAAATAAAATCGTTAGCTATAAGCATTTTAATTTGCTATAGCTTTAGAGGTATAAATCGCTCAAACCAGGAAGCAATCAAGTAAGATGAGCTGAACTCACTTACAAGATGAATCTGATGCATCGACTGGTTTATGTCAAGGCGTAACCCAACGATGACAAAAAGATGGAATTTTTGGTTGATGTTGCTATTGGATGTGACAACATTACCGATATAAAATCTCTTCAACTGCATATATAAATTTTTTTCTTTACTTTTCTTTCTTTTTGGGACACATATTAATAATATGATTAAATGAAAGACAACCTAGACAAAGATCCTTAAAGGACTCATATTAAAAGGTTGTTGTTTGCACCTCTTAAAAACAATATTGTTCTTGAGAGAGCAAATTAAAAGAATTGAGATTATTTTAATAACTCAAAATATTATCGGATCTCCTGAAGAGAAAATACCGAAATATCTGTTAAAGCCTATCTATCAGATATGATATGAAAGTCCTAAGCTAGGCATAAATCCTTGGCTTACAGAATACAATCATCCTGAAGATGAACTATCATCCTGAAGATGACATTAATCATCCTGAAGATGAACTATTATCCTGGAAATGAACTATCATCCTGAAGATGACATTAATTAATCATCCCGAAGATGAAAACTTCATTCAATGACGATTGATGAAGAAACATTAAAATCATTCTCCACTAAATACACCTTTTTGGTTGTATGGATATACATTAAAAGACCCCTTTCCGTTAGCTGGAAGAGGGGAAGAATTTATATGTTCCAGAAGTACCTTAAGTGTCTTTGTAACACTCTTTTACCTTGCCAACTGTATACGTCTCTTTTGAGCGTTTAGCAGTATATCTATTAGACAGGTACAGTGCAGCGCCTGCAGCGCACCACTGGACCAGAGATATGTAGCTTCTGCGCTATCTCCAAGGGTCGAGGAAAAATCTTCCATGTTAAATGTATTTGCATATGCATGTTACAGATCATCGCGATAAATAGTATAAAAGGGACGTCCACCTCCTGAAGATCTACACAGAATCCTCCCAAGTCTACATCCTTTCACCATCACGAGAAGCTCATCACCCAAGGAGCAGTTCAAGAACATACAAAGCCAGGTCCTGAAGTACCTTGCAGACAATGACGATTGAGACGTGGAGCTTCTACCAAGTTCGTTAGCGCTCCTTTAGTTTCAGCTACTGCCTTATATGAGTGAAACTTGTATAGATGAGTGATGCTTGTACTTTACTTTTGCTTTCGGAATGTTGCAGATGAGATGGATGTATAGACACATCGGAGATAAATGTATAGATATATAGGAGATCTGCAAGCCTGAAGCTTGATCAGATTAGGGGGGGTCAACTGTAAAGGTGTACTCTTTTTCCTTGGCTAGTGGTTTTTCCCACGGGGTTTTCCATAGTCAAGGTTTTTAATGAGGCAACCACATTGACTCTGGATCCAGAAGTATCCACCCCTCGACACATCCCCAAATCAGGGGAAGTTATGGAGTGCTGTACTCTTTTCCCTTCGCTATTGGTTTTTCCCACAGGGTTTTCCATAGTTAAGGGTTTTTAACGAGGCAGTTACCCTTAACTTGGATCCAAAAGTATACACCCTTTTAAGATACTCAGTAGTACTAATGAATCATTCAGTATTCATAAAGTCGAGTATACCACGTTGGTTGGATAAGGTGAAGTGTTATGAATAGGACCCATTGGGCCTATTGGGTATCCACACACATGAGTATCCATTATGAATACTATATAAAGAAGGCTAGGGGTTTCCTAGCCTCAACTCTTCTCCAAATCTGTTTCTTGTTCACAACAGTTCCGCGCAATTTTGACTGCGGAAATAATTTTTTGGGAACAAAAATTTCGCAAGGGAAAGTCTTAAATGAATTGTGCCCGTGGGCACGGGCCATGACTAGTTAGCTTATAATTTGCCCCCTAAATGAAAATTTCATGGCTTCGCCACTGCAAGTCACATGAAACATTTTGCTAAACAAATTTCGCCATTCCCGTTGGCAAACTTATAATATATAATGACAAACTTATAAACCGCTGCAATAAATTTGGCACAATGTGTAACGTGATTAGCATCACTCTTTTTTGCACACCATAATTTGACACAATTTTGTTCTTGAATTTCTTTAACGGAACTTAGGTATGCCTTTCCGTTTGGATCCCTTACGCGGCCCAAATATTAAAACCGAGCCGCATCCAAGCCCGAAACAAAAACCTACAACTCGCGATCGCGCCATGATCCGTTCCCGGTTGCGCTCGCGAAAGAAAACCACGATCCGCACGAACTTATATCTTCCAATAAAGTGCTAGAGTCAAAAATCCAACGGCCAAAACTGCTCACAATCCCGTCTCGCGGATTGACGCGTCATCCGACGGTACACACAAAACCAAACGTTCTCCAATCCAACAACCCTCTCGGCTATAAAAACACAAAATCCCCTCCTCAAACCCCATCGACAAAAATCCCCAAATCAAAAGAAAAAGAAAGGTAAAGCTAGAAAAATGTCGGGCCGAGGAAAGGGAGGGAAGGGATTAGGCAAGGGCGGAGCCAAGCGTCACCGGAAAGTCCTACGCGACAACATCCAGGGGATCACGAAGCCGGCGATCCGCCGTCTGGCCCGCCGTGGCGGAGTGAAGAGGATAAGCGGCCTCATCTACGAGGAGACAAGGGGAGTCCTCAAGATCTTCCTCGAAAACGTCATCCGCGACGCCGTGACCTACACCGAGCACGCCAGGAGGAAGACCGTCACTGCCATGGACGTCGTCTACGCCCTCAAGCGACAGGGTCGCACCCTTTACGGATTCGGCGGTTAGGGTTAGGGTTTCTGCTTCTACTACTTCTGGCCTAGGGGTTGTGTAAAAGGATGCTGATGTCTGTCTTTAATGGAGGTTTCTGTCTTGTTTTTTCAATGAAAGGGTTGTTCTTTTGATTAGCTGGGTTTATTGGTCGGTAGAATTTTCGTGATGATGTTTTATACCATCTGAAATGCTAAATAGATTAGCGCGTGGAAGGTTAGTGCTTGCTTAAGATAGCTTAATCACGACGATGCCAGTTTGATGTTTCAGGATGAAACATTGTAATGTCCTTGCCAACTAATGTGATAGTAAGTTATCTTGATAACAAATCGCCGATGATCTATGACCTCAACTTTTGAATTTGAAGTTTGTTACAAGCATTGCTTGCGCTTGATCGAAAGAACTTTTTCTTTGTAGACTTGAACAAAGTTTTGAAGCAAAAGCATTTGGGTGTTCAATTTTTACAACATATTATTGTGCATCTTTGGACAGTAAAAACTAGGCGCTATTTAGAGCTTAGGTACCCTTTAGTTTGTTTGTCACATCAGATGGATGACAAAGAAAGTAACTAATTTTAAGATAAATCGAAAAATTATCTAAAAGAAATTGAACTAAAGATCTATTCTTAGCTTCGTATCTCTTCAAACTACAAGTACAAACCAATCAAAACTCCCGTCATGCAAAAAAAGGAGGGGACCATTAGATGGGCACCCTTTTATTAGGCTTGGCCACATTTGCCAGCATTTTGGGCTGCCAGTAATCTGAGTGTATTTCCAATACCTGCACTTTAGGCCAAAAAAATTGAAGGTATCTACCTTTCAAGATTGTTTCCAAATGCAGCTCTCTCCAAAGATTTAAGCAGATGTAACTTGCCTCTAAAATTTGGAGGTACACTGACTTGCTCCATTCCCAAACTTGGTCATAATATATTTATTAGTTCTAAAGCCAGTCCCACATAGCACGACCAAGACCAGTGAGAAAAATGAATGCATATGAATGAATGCATAGGCCAGAAGCATTTTATTTTATTTTATTTTTAATCAAACAAAAAACTGGTTTCATAACATGTGTATCTTATGGAAACCATCATCATGAAAGGAAACCCAATGGTCTAATGCAAAAATCAAAGGGAATGAGGCATCGACAAGAGAATATACAACAAGCTCAAGAACTAGCATTTCACAAGCACCACTATAGCAGAGGTAGATCAGATACTTCAACAAGGATTTCCAAGTACCCACCGAAGCCTCTCACTATACAGTCACAACCCCAATCACAACCCCAATCAAAACTTTAAAAAGACAACTGATTTAAAAACAAACTACTACAATCTTTATATCATCCTTTCGAAAATCCGAAAAAGCATTTTCTGCGTCCTTACGAGATCACATCAGACACCATGTTAACTCCGCTCTATTCTGTGTCCAAAAAGCCAAATATCTCTCAATCTTTATATTCATTAGAGTCCAGGCTGCTTCAAGAAAGCCTCAAGTTAGGGTTCTAACTTGAGTATCCGGTGGTATCCGGGTGGAAGAGACGTAGGATTACCGGGAACAAGTCGGAAGTTGACTTGGGTAATCCGAACCCTTGAAACATCCTTGTGTTTGCATTGTTTCATTTTAGGATTTATTCTCATTCCGCATTAATTGTTGGTTATTAATTTAATTTGGTGTAATTATTATTTTAAATTGTATAAATATTATTCAACCCCCTTCTAGTGTTTTCCTCATAGCCAGGAACCTTACATCCTCTCCTCCACCGCCTCCACCAGCTCTTCGAGCTCCTTGACCTTGGTCCACTCCGTAGGGCCCCCGAACTCACTTATTTCGGTGGCCCTCTCCAGCTCGGCAACCCTCTCATCGGCCTTGGACTTCGCAGCCAGCGCCACCGCCCTCTCCATATCCGACTTCTCCAGGTTGGCTGAGAGCTCAGCGATCCTGGTCTCCATCGATTTCACGCGCGCCTCGGCCTCTTTAACCGCCTCATCGGCGCCCTCCACCACCGCTGATTTCCCAGCGAGACTCGCCTCCGCGTTTGAGAGCACGATGAACTGTCGCCTCATTGAAAGGCCGACCGAGGAAAATTGCGCCAAAGGAAAGACGAGTCAGAGAAACACAAAGGACGACAAACAAATGCCACAAATGGCCTTACCTACTGGTCGACCTGCACCACAAAAGCAGCGAGCCTGTCGCCCCTCACCCTGTCCATTACTGATCAGTGCTGGGGCAAGCGGGAATTTTTGGCCAGCCGGGCCGCGACCCCACAATCCGAGAAGACGGTCTCCTTCAGCCCTACAGGAAAGCGGGAGCGAAGCAGCCCGTTCCCAAGCCGCGATAGGTCAGCCTCGGACGACCTAAAAGCACATAGGGACCTCTCGTAATCCGTTGGGAGCGGGCCAGAGCCAGAAGGGGAGAAACTGCCCCAAGGCCACTTGTCCCTACCAGCAACGGGGCCCCGAGCTTTCTTTCCTCCAGTTCTTTCCCTGATCTGATGACACATGCTCCCTCGCCCTCTTCGTCCTGCCCCCAGGGGACCCGTCGTGCTGCCTCGGCCGAACTTCCAAGACGTGTTCCCTCCTCCTTGGGGTGGGGTCCGGGACGGTAGACTGCAAGGGACGCGGGGAAGAACCTTGGACGAACTCACCTGACAGAACGAAGGTAAGGGGATAGCCAAAATCGAAAGCCACAAAGAAAACCGAACCAGAAGTGGGACTTACCGACGGGCCACACGGTCTTCCTCAGGGTATAGTCCGAGAAGAGGACCTTAATGTCCCGTTCGTCAGCTGGGATGGTTGCCAACTTGTCCCTCGCTGCAAGCTCTACGCCGATAAGGCTCCCCAGCGTGTGAGTTAACAAGGGCGGATTACCCCAATGAACTGGAAAATCCACTTCCTCGAGAAGAGAGACGAATACATAGTAGCTTCCTGTGCTTCAAAGAGTTCGATAATCCCAGCACCAGACCTTTTCCCTTTCGAGAGGTGATATACAGCCAAGTGCCAGACATATGGTGGCTCAGACGATAGAAATGAGCGAAAAGACCAAGGGTTGGCTCAACTCCCTTGAGCAAGCACAGCACGATGAACCCCATTAGGCACCCGATGGCGTTGGGGCAAAACTGGCATAGGGCAAGCCCGTGGGCCCTCAAGAATACCGCCACGAAGGGGTGGAGCAAAAACCGCATCCCAAACTTAAACCCCTGCGAGTACACCCCGACCTCGCGGCTGCCGGGGAAGCAGACCCTCTCATCCCTCTGGGGGGGCCTAGCACGATAAGGGGGAAGGAGGTAGTTGGAGCGGAGCGGCCCTATGGAGATGGCACTGGTCTTCGACACCCTCCCCATCACATCTGAGAGCACGCTAGGGGGATTGCCCCCTGCCAGGTGAATCTTGGCCCCCGCCAAAGAGGCGTGATGGGCACAGCGGCGGACGCCAGAAGCCCTTCCCTGGAGGTAGCAGAGGAAGACGATGAATGACACATGCTAGAGCACCAGCGAGGGTGAAGGTCTGGTGTGAAAGCAAGAGAAGGAGAGATAGAAATGAAAGGGCAAAGCTCTCGCCCGAGAGGCAACTGCCATGTTCATACCGCTTCCCTCGAATCCTCCGGCTCCATCGCCAGCCATTCACTCGCACACACGTGTAAGATCCTACGACGGACGGCTCTCCGAATCCTGCACCCAAAGGGCGAGAGGATTCTCGACATCCAATGCTGTAACGACCTGTATTTTTCAAACACTTCAATTTACGTACTTAACATATTTTTAACAATTCAAAATTACTTTATAAATGTAGTCAAGAGTTTTATAACAAAACTGAATTCAAAAATTTCTTATAAAAATATTTTGAAGTACCAGACTAGTTATGGAGTATTTTTAATAAGATCGGATTTCATCAAATACCTCTAAAGATCTGATAAAAAATTCATTTTTAGATATTGCTGTTTTGGCTCAATGAATTTATTTTCTATAAACACGTCTTCAAAACATTTTCAAACTTCTACGGTAGCATCCTATGATCATTTAGGGCTCCATAGATTAATTTTGTAATTTTCTGATAACATTTCAACCTAGAACCCGCAAACCCGCTTTCTAAACGTTTTGGCCTAAAACTTGTATCCCTGTAGCTCGAACCCTGAAACGGACTTCGTATTCACGATCCTCGTGATGATACAAACATGTTGATATGTTTTCGTAATTTTCCGGACACGTTTCCTAGTAGAGGCAAAATCGTATTTTCATTTTTTTAATCTTGCTAGTTACCTTGGCTAATTATGTTTTAACTTTACCCTTGCTTAATCCGTTAACCCATCCACCTAACCTCATCCATCGGCAGCCCCTCACCTAAACGTGGGTTGGTTTCCATGTTTATTCCCCCTTAAAACCTGTCTCTTCCTCTTCTCGTTCTTAAATCAACATACGGGAACGACAACACAACAACACCATCCATCCAGCAACCAGCCACCAACTCCACCATCATCACCCCCTTCAGCCACCCTCTCCTCCACCATACAACCAAACTACCCAACATCTCCGCCTCCATAAATCAGCCATCCACCCCATTTCAACCCAGAAATCAAATCAACCAGAAATCACGAGGCAGAGGGACAATTTACAAATCAAATCCCAAATCAGGATCAACCCCAATCCCGTGCCTTGAGTCGCCACCGAGCTCCTGGGAACAGCCGCCACGTTCCCCGACCTCAATCATCGCGTGCCACCCCTCGGATCACGCTCGCGCCAAGCCCCGAAGCTGTCGTCTTGACATCCAGATCCGCCACCGTCCACCTTCGAGAGCAGCCGCCCGGATCTCCTCGCCCCGATCGACCTCGCCCGAAGCCACCACCACCGCCCGATCCGCCGTTCCCTGAGCCCGATCGCTCGAAGCCGCTGTGGAATCACCGCCCGCAGCTCCGACCTCGCGCAGTCGTCGCCGTCTTCGAGAGTCGCCGCTGCCCTTGCCACTTTCGCCCCTGCTCTAGAAAACGAGAAAAAAAAGAAAAGAAGGAAGAAAAGGCAGAGGGGATACGAAGAGTGAGAGGGGGGAGATTAAATAAAGGTTAAGTTTTTTTAATATATAAGTTTTTAATAATATAATTAAGTTGTATTATTTTTATTTATAAGTTATTAAAGAATAAGTTTTTATATGTTAATTAAGTGATATATTTTATAAGTATTAAAGCCTGTACCTAGTACTAGCTAGCTGTTAAACAAGTGACTGTGTGTAAGAGTACCTATATATAAATTAAGTTAAATATTAATATTGATATATGCATGTACCTATATAAATATTAAGTTTGTTTAATAATAGTTAAGTTATTTATTTTTAAAGCTATTATTATTAAGTTTTATAAAGTTATCATTATAAAGTGTTACAAGTTAAGTTAAATTAGTGTTAACTAAATGTTAGTTCTCTTGTTATATCCGGTTAAGTTTGTTAGTAATAAATCAAGTTAAGTTAGCTATTAATAACTAAACTACCACACTAGTTAAATTGTTCCGTTATAGTAGCAATCAAGTAAATGGTTAATGTCAGTGAGTCTGTTAAAATATTTTAACTGGATGTTGACCATTAGACTGATATCACAAATCTTTGACGCAGAGAACACGTGCATCACGTTACCACCACCTAGACACACACACACACACACACGTCAAGGCAAGTATTTTTAGTAATGAATTGCAAATCTGGCCATTCCAACTTAGTACTAAATCTGATGTACTTGTCAATTTCTGGTAGCCCATTTAACTTGTTTTCATTTTTGTTTTTTTCTAATTTAAATGGACTAGTCATATCAATGTCGATCATTTGGAACAACTTGTCACATGCTTGTAATTTAATTTGGACTGCTTTTACTACCTGCATTTACTATCTGCATGTTAACAAGCTAAATTAATTGGGAAAAACGAGTATGTTACAAACACACATGTGATAACCATCGAATACAGATGGGGTATGACCATCGAATACAGATGGGGTATGACCATCGAATACAGATGTGGTGAAACCATCGAATACAGATGGGGTGAAACTTAGTCGATGACTAGACAATACACTTTGGGTGGGGTTGGTCCATTGCAGTAGGGTTTGTGAGTGTGTCTCGAACACGATTACGGCCCTTCCGGTGGAGGCAGCCATTGTGTGGAGCGTCACGGTGAACCCCGGTGATAAGGTGTATCGAGAACATTTCACCTACCCAGGCATGGACCTATCACGTGCACAAACAATCAAATACTCAACATACAACTGTTTTACTTTACTTTTAACTGCAAAAAAATATATCCATGCATGCTCATACTTTACTTTTCTGTACTTATTATTCATAATTATGTACTAACGCTCTTTTGTCCTCTTATAGTTGTTCCTCGTTTCATTACTTTAAATATCTTGCCGAGCTTATCACTGACATATATTTCAATGTTTTATGAAATATATGTTAGGTTTAGTGACATAGTACCTTGAGGACCCTACTTTTGAGGATCCCATCTTAGAGGTGGACATCGCTGATCATGCTTACGAGGACACTGAGATCCTCCCTGCGGAAGGCTAAAGCGGGACATTTATATTTCATTTTATTATTTGTATTTGTTATTTTTCAGGTGTGTTTGCTTTCAGCAGATTGTACGGCCATGCTAGGCCTTAATTATTTGTGTACTTTGCTTTGGACGCTGGTATTGTTATGAATATTTGTGCTGTTTCTGAGATACTCGCGTGCAGGGACCTGCCTTCGCTAACTAAACGCTTAGTGTGCTTAAGTCAAAGAAGAGAGAAAAAAAATAAGTACCTCATCTTTGCTTTAAGCACATGCGGACCCGCTCGTGTCCTCGCCCCCAAGTATACTGGGAAGCGAGGCGTGACAGGTTTTAGTGGTGGCCCACGCAGGTCCTCTTGCACTCTGCGAGACACTTCAGGAATAGTATAAATATTATTACTAACCAGATCGTTTAGGTAAACTAGTACATAAATATTTACTTTGTTTGATTGCAGCATGGCACATCAACCCAACACTCGAATGGAAATGGTGACGCCTACAACGAAATCGTGGGACTCGTAAGAGAAATGATGGAACTCCAAACTCGATTACTCTCTGCGCTCAATCGTTTCGCTCCTCATCTGATCGGGGATCCAGAAGACCAAGCGTTCCAGTCCAGTCAAGGTTTAATCTACAACGTCCAAGCGCCAAGGACATCTACCGATCTAATACCCAATGAGGAAATACTGGGAGTATCACGTAACTACGAGGATGCAGATAAACTTCGAGAGACAGCCCAAGTTGGAGGGAGTAAGCATCCTGAAGGAACCAACAAGAGATGCTCTTGGACCAAAATAAGCTGCCCTGTTTAAAAGGCCCGCACCTCCAGTCAACAACCGATATCAGATGAATTGCCACCATTGTAACCGACAGGGGCATGTTAAGAAGGACTGTCGGGTGTTGCTGAGGCAATGCCTGATATGCGGAGCATCTGAACACACTACCAGGAACTGCACTCGCCGCACCAGCAAGCCAACAACTACTCAGTATAGACCACCTCTGGCTCTACAACAGAAGGCTTTCACATTGGCGAGGCAGAACCAGTCGAGACGTCAGACATTCACCATAACAGCCGCGGAGACTGAGTCAGATGGACAAGTGATTTCAGGTAATACTTAAACCCTTCTTTTATAGTGCTTATATTATATGCATGGGTTACTTGTTTATCTTTTGCTAAGATATTTCCTATGTACTAGGTGTTGTATTGATAGCCTCTCATCCAGCCATATCCCTTTTGATTCGGGAGCCACTCACTGCTTCATATCCCGAGGATTTGTAGAGAAACGTGCTATTCATGTTGAATCTCTACCAAATCGCTTGAGCATCACTACTACGAGTGGAGTAGTGAGGACTTCTACTGGCTGTCGATCTTGCCCCATAGTGATTTGTGGACATGAGTTGTTCGCAGATTTTATGGTAGTCGACATGTCGAACTTCGATGCGATATTTGGCATGGATTGGTTAGGAAATTTCTACGCTACTATCGATTGTCACAACAAGAAGGTAGTGTTCGAAATCCTTGATCATCCTGTGTTTGAATTCATGAGCGGAGACCGTTCACTTGGGCCTGTCAAGTTTCGGGCCAAGCCGAACGAACTAATCATTGCATCGATGCAGGTTGAGCCATGATTATGTAACGCCATCGATCTTCATCACTAGCAACATTTCTTTAGCTAATGATGGACTTCTGATCATTCTACTAATACTTATAATTCTTCCTAATCGCGTTTAGTACGCTTGAACTCTAACTACGTTTATTTTAAGGAGGGTAGCATTCGATTTTCGATCACCAGAAGTCGAGTTTGACAACGGAAGCGAATCGAAGGACGCTCAGAAGTATTGGAAGATGGTGCTAGAGATTTTGAGACGAGCCAAAACTGACGTGCAAGTGTAGGCGATTTGCGTCTTTTCATCCTTCTTGAGCTCGTATTTCTCTTCTAGCCCCTACTTCTATCTTGTACCCAAATTTTTTCAAGGGTTTGATTTCATTTCCCACCAACCACCTTCTCCCCCCTCTTTATTTCCTTTGTCAGTTTCCCCCTCGAGACCCGTTCCCGCCTAACCCTACCCTACCCTAACACCGACTTTCGGTGCCCCTCCCCCTTTTTTAAACCCCTCTCCTTCCCCCTAAGCCACTCCGTGGCTTCCCTTTTCGCTCCGACATCACCCACTCCTCCTCCCGGCCTCTTCCTCAAGCGAGCTCGACCCGACCTCACATCACCGCTCCGATCTCCGATCTGTCGGCCTCACCCGAAGATCCGCTAGCTTCCGCTCCACCCATCCCGGAGGCCCATGTCATGGAATGACAGCCAGTCGCAGCCCTCGCCGCCACGGATCGACAGCCGCTGATGGCCCACCGACGACCCTGAGGATTGTTGGGCTTAGCAATAACCCTCGTCGGCACCATCGCTGTTGCCGTGGGGTTAAGATCTTGGAAAGTCGCCGTTCTTGGTGTTCTTTCAAGCTTCTTGGCCTGGGTCTTACCCCTTGAGATGTCCCGCTTCGTTTCCTTCTTGGGTCCACTTCTTTATGTTTGTTGGATCGTGAGTTTTTGGTCGTTGAATTGTTTAGGGCTGATGGTGATAACCGTAGATGTCGACCAATGGTATTGGTAAGTAGTATCACTGGGGATGAGTATTATAATGCCCTACCAGCTACTGCACAAGTACTAGGGGGGTGAATAGTACTTTAAAATAATAAGGAGTATAATTCCAAATTAAATTGCAAACAACTACCAAATCAATTTGCGGAAGCTTAAATTGAATGACAACACAAAATTAACAATGCTAACAAACGATGTTAATGGGTTCGGATCCACCCAAGTCTCCCCGACTTGTTCCCGGTAATCCTACGTCCCAACCACCCGGATCCCCTCCGGATACTTAAGTTAGAAACCCTAACTCAAGATTTCCACTATGAATATCTTGTGAAAAACCTTCACAAGATCAAATCATACATGCAATAGCAAACGTGAATCCCACAACCCGGGATCACAAACTTCTCTCACAACCGAGAGAATCACAAAGCAATATTAAAGAGTTTAATATGAAATAAACAATCTTACCACAAAATCCTATACCTTGAGTTTTTCTTACCCAAATGGTGAAATGAAGGATTTGAGGAAGATGAAGTCACCAAGACCTAGCACCAAGGAAATGACCAGCAATCGGTGCCTAGGAATGATTTGGAGACTTGGATCAAGCAATAGCTTGAAGAGCTCACCAAGAACAACCTTCTCTCTAGATGGATTCTAGATCTAGAAATGAGAGAGAATGGGTTTCTTGTGAGGAAGAGAGCTTTAGATTAGAGTGAGAAAGGCTATCTCTTTTGATCTCAATGAATCTCTGAATGGAAGCTCTAACCTAGATAGAAATGACCTAGGTTCGTATTTATAGGGTCCCATAAAAACAACTTAGGTCATTCTCCAATGGATAGAAATCTGGGAGAATTAGTCGGTCAAAGAACAATCACTGACCGACTAGTTCATCAACTAGTCGGTCAGTCAAACAACGTGGACCGACTAAGTGAGGATCTGAGAAGAGATAGAAATTCAGACCTAGAAATCTAGTCGGTCCAAGAAGACTTTCTGACCGACTATTTTCACAACTAGTCGGTCAGTCAGTGAACGTAGACCGACTAAGAGCAAAAAGAATTAGTCTGAGTACAAAGTGACTTAGTCGGTCCAAGAACAAAAGTTGACCGACTAAATTGTCAACTAGTCGGTCACCAAACGTTCTTAGACCGACTAACGATAAACAGTAGCTTAGGAGAAATTTAGCATGAACAGTAAGTCACAACTAGTCGGTCAAAGAAGCATCACTGACCGACTAGTTCACAAACTAGTCGGTCGGTGAGTCAACGTAGACCGACTAACTGTAAACAGTAAAGTCCAAGAAATTAAGGAATCAAACTAGTCGGTCCAAGAAGAGTTGCCGACAGACTAGATCACCATCCAGTCGGTCAGTACTTGTTCTTGTACCAACTAACATGCACAATAAAGTCCGAATCGAAGCGCGATTCTTCGAGGAAGTTAGAATGAACTTGTGCAAGGATCCTAGAGCTACGAAATGAGCGTAATGAAGATAGAAACGTAAGATATACTCAAGGCTTAACATTCTATATATAGAAGCTAAAAGACTATAAATAAAACCTTAATAAACGGTCTTCGAGAGCTTCGATTGAATCTTCATAACTTCCAAAACGGCGCATGAGCTTCAACGAAGCTTTAGGCATGGATACGAGCTTTGGGAAGTGTTGAGATGTCGCTTCGAATGTTCTCGTGAATTTGGCGACGATCTCCAATACTGTGCTCACAAATTGTTAGTTCATGGATTATTTATGTTTGCTCATCATCAAAACCAAATCCGGGGAGTCCAATATTCAACATTCTCCCCCTTTTTGGTGATGACAAACCAACATAAATAATAATCAAAAATAATGATTCAAATGTAAAATACTTACTCCCCCTGCATTGATGACACGTTAATTCCAAAATGACTATATATGAATTGCATCAATCAGATGAGTAAGATAAATAAAGAGAATCAATTTTCGAAATATCGGATTTTGAAAATCCTTATATGTATCTTAACTCCCCCTGAATCTAACACATCAAATTAGATTCTTGGAAAATGAGTTAAATTTTCATTTGACCTATTTATTATCATTATCTCTCCCCCTTTGGCATTATCCCAAAAATGGGGGGCATACAACGACAACAGCTAGGAAATGGAAAATCCAACATCGGGAGTCGTAGACAATGACGATGGACCAAATTGACACCTACGGAAAAATGTGGAAATCAAATCAAGGTGTGCCAAAATGTCCATTATTAAAAAAATAATCAAAAATCATCAAAAATACCAAATAATTATTCATTTCTTGAATAAAGAAACATTCTCTCCAATATTCAATAATCTTGGCTAAATTTGTGCATGGAAAACAATTCTATACAATTATAGAATTTAAATCTATTTAACCAAGTTTTCATGCGTCGAGCGACGAATTCACACATCATATGCATTGAACGAATATTAAATGTGCACGATGAATTAAGACAAAGAGAACGACGATGTATATATATAAATGATAACATGCATCATGAGTACATCCAAAGAGATATCCCAACGAGTACATCAAAATACAAACGACCATGGATATAAACATCAAAAGATACATCATCATCATCAACATCAAAATACAACAAAATAACCATCAGCAACATCATCCAAAATGTATCAAAACTACCAACACCGAAACCCTGAAAGCTCAAAAATACATCAAAACAACTCTCAAACCCCATCCAAACCCAAAATACTCTCACTATAAAAAATATCATCCGAAGTGTAGTGGAGAGTCCTCGAAACAGACGATCACGAGGAAGTGTCTGGATCTGCAGTCTCCGTGGGTCCAGTCGACGGAGTGGACTCAGGCTCTGCAGGGAGTAGAGGTGTCTCAATAGACGGGATCGTCGGGGTAGGTGTGGAAGCAACAGCAACAGGCTCAACAGCAGCAGGCACATCAGGAGAGGCAGCAGGCTCAGAAGTCTGAACTACTGCAGCAGAGGTCTCTGGAGCACCGGTAGAGGTGCCAACACCAGGAGCAGAAGATGTGGCAGCAGCAGCAGCGGTGACCTCATCGCCACGGGCTAAAGAAGTGACAAGCTCGTCAAGCTCCTCATCGTCCATCTCCTCGTCCTCAGACACGGACGGAGGAAGATCAATGCCCATCTGACGAGCCATACGGCAAACTACCTCCTCGGTACGAGCCAAGCGAGACTCGTGCCGACGAAGTATCCGTACGACATCATCCAAAGTAGCAGGACGAGAGGGGGCACCAGCAGCAGAGGGAGTCGCCTGAGAAGCAGATGTGGTAGACCTCTGTACGTGACGAAGCGCCGCTAGAGATTTCTTCACGGCCATCACGTTCAGAGGAGTACCCAAGGGACGCTCATCGTCAGGAGGGAGAGGGACTCGGAAATGACGAAACACAAGAGTCAACAGACAAGGATATGGAATATGCGCAGACTTATTGGTCTTGCGTATACACTCGAAAGAGTCCATCTTATCGAGTATCACGCGAGCCCAATTAATCTCGCACCCCAAGAAAAGAGCGTAGATCAATTTCAAGAACGGCTGGGATGGAAGTGAAGATGATCCATATTTAGGAAGAAGGCATGACTTCAAGATCAGGTTAAGGACCCACGCATTCGGCTTGAAAGATTTCGATGGAACACCAATGAATGCGGAGGGGATAACCTGGAAGATATCTGCAAGAACTGACTGATCCAAGGAGGAAATATCATCGACCGAAATGTCCGAAGGAAGGAGACCACACGACGAGCAACCAAGAATCTCCCCCAAGATTTCTGCCGTGAGAACTATAGGAGTTCCCAAGACAGTAGTCTCAATGGAGTGGCTGGCATCGTACTGGCCTCGAACGCGATTGGCATAGAACAATTTCACTAGGCGAGGATAAGGTTTGGGATTGGCCTTAGGGTCGTATCAGAGATAATCAAGAAGACCACTATAGGACAGAAGATCAGCAAGGCCGAGAAAATCAGAAAACTGAACGTAATGCTCTAACAACAGTGGACAGTGCTCTATACGGTTGTACGCTGCGAGACACTGAGGGTCATCGCGGCACAACGATATGTCTACACCGCCGACTGGCATAGGATCTTTACCCTTAGCCTTGCGGGTCTTCGGAGGAGGAGTAGGTTCCCTAGTAGGCTCATCCTCAGGGATAAATTCAGAGTCGGAATCGGGAGGAGTAGTTTGAAGAATAGGCTTCTTGGTCTTTGATTTTCGGGGTATAGCTGTGGCCGTCCTCGGCTTCTTAGGAGGAGGCGAAGATGGAGAGGCTTGGGTTGACTTGGCACGACGCTTAGGCTTAGGTGGATTCCTAGCGGTAGGTTGTTCTACGGTCATGGGGGATGCCCCAGAGGGAGTGATAGAAATCCTCGTCTTTGCCATGGTCGTGGCACGACGAGTACAACCAAACGACGGGAAGATCAAACACCCTAGCACTCAGCCCTAAGAAACTAGAATCCGAAAAGTACAAGCCCTAGGTTAAAAATGAAACCCTAGGAGCTAGAACTTGAAATCAAGGAGAGCAAACCCTAGAATAGGAAATCGACACCTAGGAGAGGGGGTTTTACCTAGGAGGAGGAGTCGACGGCGGCGGACGGCGGCGATCGACGGAGAGATGGCCGGAAGTCGAAGGGTTTCGAGTGGGGGTTTTGGAGATATCGGGCTGGAGATGAGTTGAAGACCGACTAAATGAAAATTTAGTCGAATGAATACGAGTTTAAGTCGGTCTGGAAGTGAAAATACACAAATGCCCTAACCCACTTAGTCGGTCACAGTTCAAGCACTGACCGACTAGATTACGATCTAGTCGGTCGGTCAATGAGCTTGAACCGACTAAGTCGAAACAGAGGCAAACAGCAAAATTTAGGGCTAGATTTAGTCGGTCGTAGTATACTTACTGACCGACTAGTTTTCAATCTAGTCGGTCGGTAGGTGTACTATGACCGACTAACGAAAGAAAATGATAGGAGATGGATGAAAGCTTGATCTAGTCGGTCTGAGTTCACTTGCTGACCGACTAGATGAGCATCTAGTCGGTTGACAAATGAACTTAGACCGACTAGAAGAGTTCAAAATTTGATAATTGATTTCTCTTCACAAACCACTTGGATGAAACAACTTAAAACTCTCATTAGTCATCTAAATTACCCCATAAAACGTCGAAATCTTAAATACGACATTGAAATACGAATTCGATCATAAATTCAAACATATCACATAAAATTCCCAAAAATTCAATAAATCTAGCATGAATGAAATATCGCAAAATATAATAGCATGCAAGATAATTGAATGAAATATGAATCCTATATCTCGGATTCACCCATAATCCTCAATTCTCGACGCAACCGCACAAAGGAGTCCTCCTTTAGGGGTTTCGTGAAAATATCGGCGATTTGCTTTTGGGTTTCAACGTACACTAAAATGATGTCCTTTTTAGCAACATGATCCTCTAAGAAATGGTGTCGGACATCTATGTGTTTTGATCGGGAATGGTGCACCGGATTCTTTGAAAGACAGATAGCACTTTGGTTATCCACCATGATAGGGCTAGTATCACAGTGAATACCAAAATCCTTCAAAGTGTGTCTCATCCAAAGAACCTGGGCACAAGCGGCACCGGCGGCAATATATTCCGCCTCGGTGGTTGAAAGTGATACGGAATTTTGCTTCTTGGAAAACCAAGAGACAAGAGAATTTCCTAGAAAATGGCAAGTGCCACTAGTACTTTTCCTGTCGGATTTGCATCCCGCATAATCGGCATCACTGTATGAGACTAACTCATACGTGCTAGATTTCGGATAAAGTAATCCAAAATCTAAAGTGTAACTTAGATAACGGAAAATACGCTTTACCGCTACTAAGTGAGACTCCTTAGGTTGAGACTGATAACGAGCACATATGCATACGGCAAACATAATATCGGGCCTACTTGCGGTAAGATAAAGTAAGCTACCTATCATACCTCGATATAGACGAATGTCTACATCCTTACCACCCGTATCCTTGTCAAGATGCGTAGTCGTGCTCATTGGAGTCTTTTTCCCGGAAGCACTTTCCATTCCAAATCGCTTAAGCAACTCCACCGTATACTTCGTTTGGTGGATGAAGATTGCATCGTTCAATTGGCGAATTTGGAGACCTAAGAAATATTTGAGTTCGCCCATGTGGCTCATCTCAAATTGGTCCTTCATAACATTAGAAAACTCTTCGCAAAGAGTGAAGTTAGTAGCACCGAAAATGATATCATCAACATAAATTTGAACTAATAAAATATCATTATTCGCATGCTTAACAAAAAGTGTAGAATCGGCTTCGCCCATTTTAAAATTCAAATCCAAAAGAAAATTCTTTAGGCGATCATACCAAGCTCGAGGAGCTTGTCTCAAACCATAAAGAGCTTTCTTTAGTTTAAAAACATGATTTGGAAATTTTTCATTTATGAAGCCCGGAGGTTGAGAAACGTAAACTTCTTCAACGACATCTCCGTTTAAAAATGCACTTTTAACATCCATTTGAAATAACTTAAAATTTTTATGGCATGCATAAGACAATAAGGGTCTAATTGATTCTAATCTAGCTACCGGAGCGAAGGATTCTTCGAAATCGATACCTTCCTCTTGTCGATAGCCTTGAGCTACTAACCGAGCTTTGTTCTGGACGACGACTTGATTTTCGTCGGTTTTGTTCTTGAAGATCCACTTTGTCCCTATGACGGTGTGGTTCTTCGATGGCAAAGGAACAAGCTCCCATACCTCATTCCTCTCGAATTGAATGAGTTCCTCCTCCATGGCAAGGATCTAAGCACTATCTTCGCACGCTTCAACGATATTCTTTGGCTCTATCGATGAGGCAAAGGCACAATTGGCGAAGTGGTGGACTTGAGATCTCGTCTTGACACTATCATTAATATTGCCAATAACTTGCTCATGGGGATGGTCGCGAACGGTATGAAGCCGCTTGGGAATACCTTGATCACTAGGCACATTCTCAACAACTTCATTAGTCGGGTTAGTCTCAATAGAATCAATTGAATCAATAGACTTAGAATTTTCAAATGAATCACATAAAACATCCATAGAATCATTATCATTTGAAATTCTAGAAGTAGTAAAATTCTCATTAAAAGAGACATGAAGTGATTCCTCGATCGTAGAGGATCTTTTGTTGTATATCCGGTAGGCTTTGCTACGTGAGGAATACCCAACAAATATCCCCTCATCCGATCTCGGATCAAACTTGTCCAAATTATCATATGTGTTTTTAATGAAACATTTTGCGCCGAAAACACGAAAATGTTTAACTTGAGGCAATCTACTAAACAACAATTCATAACAAGTTTGTTTGGTGCCGGGCCTCAAAAGTAATCTATTAAACACATAACAAGCGGTGTGTACCGCTTCCGCCCAAAATTGATAACCAAGTTGACTATATTCGAGCATAGTGCGAGCACACTCCACAAGCGTTCTATTCTTCCTCTCAACAACACCATTTTGAGGAGGTGCGCGAGGGAAAGAAATCGTGTGAGTAATTCCAAGATCATCACAAAAATTTGAGAAAGACTCATTCTCAAATTCACCCCCATGATCACTACGAATAGTGACAATGGTTGTTCCGATGAGATTTTGTACTTTCTTCACAAATATTGTGAAGTTTTCAAAAGCTTCATTTTTATTACATAAGAAAAATACCCATATAAATCTTGAATAATCATCAACGATGACTAGTCCATATCTTGCATTTCCTAAGGAAGCAACTCTAGTTGGCCCAAATAAATCTAGATGTAATAGCTCTAGTGGCCGTTTCGTAGAAATGCTTTTCTTAGGTTTAAATGAAGATTTAGGAAGCTTGCCACGTTGACAAGAATCACAAAAACTTTTCTTTTCGAAAACGAGCTTCGGAAAACCTTTAATGGAATTTAATTTCGAAAGTTTATAAAGTGTTCCAAAGTTCACATGTCCAAAGCGTCGATGCCATAAGTGTTGTTCACTTGTGTTGGCAACGAGACATTGTTCATATGACTTAGGAAGATCCAAAATATAAATATCTTTATGGCGTGTGCCGGAAAATAATAATTTATTATTATCATTTGAAATATGACACAATCCTTTCGCAAAGCTAACTTTGTAACCTTTGTCACAAAGTTGGCTTATTGAAATAAGATTATGATTTAAACCATTAACTAGATAGACATCACTAATTAAGGGTTTAGAAGGGTTACCCACTTTACCAACACCGACGATGGTTCCGCTCTCGTTGCCTCCAAATACGACGCGATTTCCATTAGCAATGGGAACCACTCCGGAGAGCAATTGAGCGTCACCCGTCATGTGTTTTGAACACCCGCTATCGAGTATCCAATTCCCTTTGGAGCTAAATTTAAATTTGTTGCTCCTCTTCTTTTTCTTTTCCTTGAGTACCTAAAGATAGAAACTTTCATATCATGGTACCCAAGGTCATTGGGTCCTTCCTCAAAGGTTAGACCTTTGGAAGCCAAGTCCAATTGGACTTTGACTTCCCCACATAATTCCTACTATGCACAACATCCGAAAAATAAGCATTCATATATTCTTGTTTTTCATCCATGCTTGTGTCCTTTGGGCTCCAAATAGTGAAAATTTTGGGAGCCATCATCCTATTGGGTGCATGCATGCGACGTTGATTTCTACGTGATGCATGTTGTGGATAGGCATACGGGACATGATGGAATGGTGCACGACGAGAATTATTCACATGATGAGGTGGGTGTACATATGCTTGTGTGGGAACACGTGCGTGAGGGTGTCTCACATGGTGTGCACGTGCCCGAGAATGTGTAGCATAGAAATCATCATATGTGTGAGATGGTGGAGTAGGACGTGTGTTCCTACGTGGCATGGTATTTGTGTACATATAAGCATGCCCCTTCTTTGGAGGTCCACCCAAAGTGGGTTTCTTTCCAAAAGAGGGTGTGGACGAGGTGGAAGCACCATTGGTAGATGAACTACCAATAGAGTGTTTGCTACCACTCGTAGAGTCACCGGAAGTTGGCCTAACAAAAGTAGTGGCCGCTTTGGATGGACATCCCATCGTATACCCCAAGCCAATGTGGTGATTGGCCGGAAGTAAGTCACTTAGGATTTTATCCAAATGGTCCTTACCCTTATTGAATCTATTGATTCGACCTAATGTGTTCTCATATTTCTCTTTGAGAGAACGCATAGAAGTATCTAATGTGGATACTTGCGATGTGAGCACATAAACACGAGATTTAAGATTCTCGTTCTCAATACTCAAAGTCGAGTTTTGAGAAGTTAAATCCGCTATCCTATGTTCTTCCGGATCATCAATGCTAACATGTTCAAGTTTAGATTTGAGATTAACAATCTCATTTCTTAACTCTTCAACAACGGTGTCGTTGTTGGTGATGATAGTCTTAGGCGAGGTTTGAATGCTAGCTAGGTCATCTTTTACTTTAGTATATCGATTTACTAATTTTGTGTATTTAGACCATAAATGAGAGTTAGCATCCCTAAGATCATCCATTGTTACCTCATCGCCTTCGTCGTCGCTATCATCGGAGGAGGAAGATCCTTGATCATGCTCCTCTCTTGCCATGAAGCACATGTGCGCTTGCTCCACTTTCTCATCATCTGACTCTCCGCTTGAGGAATCCTCGGAGTCGGTGAATGTTGCTCCGACAAGTCCCTCCTTGTACCCCTTTTTGTACTTCTTTGACTTGTCGAACTTCGGCGCCTTCCACTTCTCCTTTTGCTTGTTTTGAGGACAATCCGCTTTGATGTGTCCCGGCTTATTGCATTTAAAGCACAAAGGTGGAGAGGCGTTAGTAGAAGTAAACTTAGATTTTTGTTTGAAGTTACCCTTTCGGAAGAAGCGATTGAACTTCTTTGCCATGAGTGCAATGGATTCCATGTCCATTTCTTCTTCCGAGTCCTCATCATCGGTAGAGGTGGATGAAGCCGCCTTGAATGCAATCGCCTTTTTCTTAGGCGCATCTAGGTTCAAATAGGACTTCATCTTTTCTTGTAACTTCACCTTGCTATCTTTGCGTACCTCGTATGACATCAAAGTACCCATTAGTTGAACTACGGTATATTTGTTCATGTCATTACCTTCCTCGATGGCGAAGGTACGTTTTTCCCAAGAAGAGGGAAGTCCTTCAATAAGCTTTGAGCACTTCTCCTTTTGAGTGTAGGACTTGCCGAGGGCCTCTAACTCGTTTATTATGTCAACAAAACGAGCGTAATATTCTTTCATCTTCTCGCCCTGTTGCATATGAAACATTTCGTAATCTTTGTTTACGACTACGAGTTTAGAGTCTCTTGCCCTACTCGTCCCTTCATGAAGTATGAGGAGGGAGTTCCAAATTTGATATGCACTCTTACATGTGCATATCTTATTGAAATCCTCGGGCTCCAATGCGCATTGCAAGGCGTTCATTGCCTTGGCATTGCTTACCTCCGCGGCGACCTCCGCGGTAGTCCATTTCTCAAAGTCTTCTTCTTTGGGTTCGATGTATTCCTTCATTGTAGTCCTCCATAAGGATGCACTCCGGAGGAAGGTTTCCATCCGGCATTTCCAATACCCATAGTTGGTACCGTTGAAGAATGGAGGCCTCGTAGAGGAATGTCCTTCCATCACCGAAGATGCTCCTTCACGGTTCCTGAAGGTGTCATAGTTGGAAGGTGGAGGCACGGTCTTGTTGTCGTTGGCAGACATAGCTAAGTATCTGGCTTTGATACCAAATGTAATGCCCTACCAGCTACTGCACAAGTACTAGAGGGGGGGTGAATAGTACTTTAAAATAATAAGGAGTATAATTCCAAATTAAATTGCAAACAACTACCAAATCAATTTGCGGAAGCTTAAATTGAATGACAACACAAAATTAACAATGCTAACAAACGATGTTAATGGGTTCGGATCCACCCAAGTCTCCCCGACTTGTTCCTGGTAATCCTACGTCCCAACCACCCGGATCCCCTCCGGATACTTAAGTTAGAAACCCTAACTCAAGATTTCCACTATGAATATCTTGTGAAAAACCTTCACAAGATCAAATCATACATGCAATAGCAAACGTGAATCCCACAACCCGGGATCACAAACTTCTCTCACAACCGAGAGAATCACAAAGCAATATTAAAGAGTTTAATATGAAATAAACAATCTTACCACAAAATCCTATACCTTGAGTTTTTCTTACCCAAATGGTGAAATGAAGGATTTGAGGAAGATGAAGTCACCAAGACCTAGCACCAAGGAAATGACCAGCAATCGGTGCCTAGGAATGATTTGGAGACTTGGATCAAGCAATAGCTTGAAGAGCTCACCAAGAACAACCTTCTCTCTAGATGGATTCTAGATCTAGAAATGAGAGAGAATGGGTTTCTTGTGAGGAAGAGAGCTTTAGATTAGAGTGAGAAAGGCTATCTCTTTTGATCTCAATGAATCTCTGAATGGAAGCTCTAACCTAGATAGAAATGACCTAGGTTCGTATTTATAGGGTCCCATAAAAACAACTTAGGTCATTCTCCAATGGATAGAAATCTGGGAGAATTAGTCGGTCAAAGAACAATCACTGACCGACTAGTTCATCAACTAGTCGGTCAGTCAAACAACGTGGACCGACTAAGTGAGGATCTGAGAAGAGATAGAAATTCAGACCTAGAAATCTAGTCGGTCCAAGAAGACTTTCTGACCGACTATTTTCACAACTAGTCGGTCAGTCAGTGAACGTAGACCGACTAAGAGCAAAAAGAATTAGTCTGAGTACAAAGTGACTTAGTCGGTCCAAGAACAAAAGTTGACCGACTAAATTGTCAACTAGTCGGTCACCAAACGTTCTTAGACCGACTAACGATAAACAGTAGCTTAGGAGAAATTTAGCATGAACAGTAAGTCACAACTAGTCGGTCAAAGAAGCATCACTGACCGACTAGTTCACAAACTAGTCGGTCGGTGAGTCAACGTAGACCGACTAACTGTAAACAGTAAAGTCCAAGAAATTAAGGAATCAAACTAGTCGGTCCAAGAAGAGTTGCCGACCGACTAGATCACCATCCAGTCGGTCAGTACTTGTTCTTGTACCAACTAACATGCACAATAAAGTCCGAATCGAAGCGCGATTCTTCGAGGAAGTTAGAATGAACTTGTGCAAGGATCCTAGAGCTACGAAATGAGCGTAATGAAGATAGAAACGTAAGATATACTCAAGGCTTAACATTCTATATATAGAAGCTAAAAGACTATAAATAAAACCTTAATAAACGGTCTTCGAGAGCTTCGATTGAATCTTCATAACTTCCAAAACGGCGCATGAGCTTCAACGAAGCTTTAGGCATGGATACGAGCTTTGGGAAGTGTTGAGATGTCGCTTCGAATGTTCTCGTGAATTTGGCGACGATCTCCAATACTGCGCTCACAAATTGTTAGTTCATGGATTATTTATGTTTGCTCATCATCAAAACCAAATCCGGGGAGTCCAATATTCAACAAGTATTGGCATACTTTTGGGCTTAGGTGTTGAAGTTGGATGTCAGTCTTGTGCTTGGATTTGGGAGACGGCTAGGATGTTGACTTCTTGTTGGATGTTTTTGAGATTGTTGGAAGAAGTGGTAGCGATGATCTTGACCCTCGAGAATTGGCCTTATATCTGCCTATTAGTGTTGATCTGGATATTGGCTTGTAATTTGGTAGCGTGGCAGATGAAGTCCTTTGTGTTTGGCCGGTTAAGTTGTAACAGCGCGGATGCACTAGGCTTAGCTCTTACATTTATGTATGCTATGACGATGATTTACATGATTAAGACCATGTAGTCATCATTTATATAAGTTGAAAATTTTAGATGTTATGTTCATCTTTTTGGTGTGTTTTAAATAGCTTGCTACTGACTTATCTCCTCAGGTTTCCAAGTTCGAACAGATGTCATCATCATAATAGCTCTCATTTTCATGTAATGCCATTATCTTATATTTTAGCTACTTGATAAATCTGAAGTAACTATGGTAATGATACTAGGTTTTGAAACTAGTTTCGGAAGCTATGGTGATGTCAATAGTATGTATTCATACATGACATCATCTCTTGTTTTCTTGATACTGTGATATCACATTATATTTCATGATATTAACAACTTGTTTTCCTATATCGTAGTCATTCATCAAACCTTCCTTTCGATCGTTTAAATCGCTTAGGTGATTATCGATCTTCTAAATTCCGAGGACGGAATTATTTTAAGGAGGGTAGGATGTAACGACCTGTATTTTTTCAACACTTCAATTTACGTACTTAACATATTTTTAACAATTCAAAATTACTTTATAAATGTAGTCAAGAGTTTTATAACAAAACTGATTTCAAAAATTTCTTATAAAAATATTTTGAAGTACCAGACTAGTTATGTAGTATTTTAGTAAGATCTGATTTCATCAAATACCTCTAAAAGATCTGATAAAAAATTCATTTTCAGATATTGTTGTTTTGGCTCAATGAATTTATTTTCTATACAAACATCTTCAAAACGTTTTCAAACTTCTACGGTAACATCCTATGATCATTTAGGGCTCCTTACATTAATTTTGTAATTTTCTGATAACATTTCAACCTAGAACCCGCAAACCCGCTTTCTAAACGTTTTGGCCTAAAACTAGTATCCCTATAGCTCGAACCCTGAAACGGATTTCGTACTCACGATCCTCGTGACGATACGAATCAAGGGATATGTTTTCGTAATTTTCTGGACACGTTTCCTAGTAGGGGCAAAATCGTAATTTCATTTTTTCCCTAATCTTGCTAGTTACCTTGGCTAATTATGTTTAAACTTTACCCTTGCTTAATCCGTTAACCCATCCACCTAACCTCATCCATCGGCAGCTCCTCACCTAAACGTGGGTTGGTTTCCACGTTTATTCCCCCTTAAAACCTGTCTCCTCCTCTTCTCGTTCTTAAATCAACATACGGGAACGACAACACAACAACACCATCCCTCCAGCAACCAACCACCAACTCCACCATCATTACCCCCTTCAGCCACCATCTCCTCCACTATACAACCAAACGACCCAACATCTCCTCCTCCACAAATCAGCCATCCACCCCATTTCAACCCAGAAATCAAATCAAGCAGAAATCACGAGGCAGAGGGACAATTTACAAATCAAATCCCAAATCAGGATCAACCCCAATCCCGTGCCTTGAGTCGCCGCCGAGCGCCTGGGAACAGCCGCCGCGTTCCCCAACCTCGATCATCGCGTGCCACCCCTCGGATCACGCTCGCGCCAAGCCCCGAAGCCGTCGTCTCGAACTCCAGATCTGCCGCCTTCCACCTTCGAGAGCCGCCGCCCGGATCACCTCGCCCCGACCTCGCCCGAAGCCGTCGCCACCACCCGATCTACCGTTCCCCGAACCCGATCGCCCGAAGCCGTCGTGGAATCGCCGCCCACCGCTCCGACCACGTGCAGTCGCCGCCGTCTTTGAGAGTCGCCGCCGCCCTTGCCTCTTTCGCCCCTGCGCAAGAGATCGAGAAAAAAAGAAAAGAAGGAAGAAGAGGCAAAGAGGATACGAAGAGTGAGAGGGGGAGATAAATAAAGGTTAAGTTTTTTTAATATATAAGTTTTTAATAATATAATTAAGTTATATTATTTTTATTTATAGGTTATTAAAGAATAAGTTTTTATATGTTAATTAAGTGATATACTTTATGAGTATTAATGCATGTACCTAGTACTAGCTAGCTGTTAAACAAGTGACTGTGTGTAAGAGTATCTATATATAAATTAAGTTAAATATTAATATTGATATATGCATGTACCTATATAAATATTAAGTTTGTTTAATAATAGTTAAGTTATTTATTTTTAAAGCTATTATTATTAAGTTTTATAAAGTTATCATTATAAAGTGTTACAAGTTAAGTTAAATTAGTGTTAACTAAATGTTAGTTCTCTTGTTATATCCGGTTAAGTTTGTTAGTAAAAATCAAGTTTAGTTAGCTATTAATAACTAAACTATCACACTAGTTAAGTTGTTCCGTTATAGTAGCAATCAAGTAAATGGTTAATGTTAGTGAGTCTGTTAAAATATTTTAACTGGATGTTGACCATTAGACTGATATCACAAATCTTTGACGCAGATAAAACATGCATCACGTTACCACCACCTAGACACCCACACCCACGTCAAGGCAAGTATTTTTAGTAATGAATTGCAAATCTGACCGTTCCAACTTAGTACTAAATCTGATGTACTTGTCAATTTCTGGTAGCCCATTTAACTTGTTTTCATTTTTGTTGTTTTCTAATTTAAATGGACTAGTCATATCAATGTCGATCATTTGGAACAACTTGTCACATGCTTGCAATTTAATTTGGACTGCTTTTACTACCTGCATTTACTATCTGCATGTTAACAAGCTAAATTAATTGGGAAAAACGAGTATGTTACAAACACACATGTGATAACCATCGAATACAGATGGGGTATGACCATCGAATACAGATGGGGTATGACCATCGAATACAGATGTGGTGAAACCATCGAATACAGATGGTGTGAAACTTAGTCGATGACTAGACAATACACTTTGGGTGGGGTTGGTCCATTGTAGTAGGGTTTGTGAGTGTGTCTCGAACACGATTACGGCCCCTCCGGTGGAGGCAGCCATTGTGTGGAGCATCACGGTGAACCCCGGTGATAAGGTGTATCGAGAACATTTTACCTACCCATGCATGGACTTATCACGTGCACAAACAATCAAATACTCAACATACAACTGTTTTACTTTACTTTTAACTGCAAAAAATATATCCATGCATGCTCATACTTTACTTTGCTGCACTTATTATTCATAACTGTGTACTAACGCTCTTTTGTCCTCTTATAGTTGTTTCTCGTTTCATTACTTTAAATATCTTGCCGAGCTTATCGCTGACATATTTTCAATGTTTTATGAAATATATGTTAGGTTTAGTGACAGAGTACCTTGAGGACTCTACTTTTGAGGATCCCATCTTAGAGGTGGATACCGCTGATCAGGCTTACGATGACACTGAGATCCTCCCTGCGGAAGGCTAGAGCGTGGCATTTATATTTCAGTTTATTATTTGTATTTGTTATTTTTCAGGCGTGATTGCTTTCAGCAGATTGTACGGCCATGCTAGGCCTTAATTGTTTGTGTACTTTGCTTTAGACACTGGTATTGTAATGAATATTTGTGCTGTTTCTGAGATACACGCGTGCAGGGACCTGCCTTCGCTAATTAAATGCTTAGTGTGCTTAAGTCAAAGAAGAGAGAAAAAATAAGTAACTCTTCTTTGCTTTAAGCACATGCGGACCCGCTCGCGTCCTCGCCCCCAAGTATACTGGGAAGCGGGGCGTGACATATGCCATGCTGGCCTTCATTTAATGTGTCGTCTCGACTGACGCACCCGTCCAATCCACACAGATCACATCCCCCGCTCCGAACCGTCAGAATCCGAATGGCCTAAGCGATGGGGGCAATAGATTCAACCCTCCTGAACGGGCCAAGGCAGAACGGGCTAAGTCCATGGGCCGGGGAAGGATTAGGCCCATGCCCAAAGGCCCCGTGAGCACTTCTGAGGACGCCGGCCCAAAAAGTCGGCATTAATGGAACCGCTGACCTTCGGCAGTTAAGAAAACCGCCCCTCGGATTCCGCCCACTTGAATTGCCATTACGCCCGCCTTCATAGCCCATCAAGGGACCATGAAAGAGGCACAGACATGCGGTAAAAAGAGGGGAAGGAGGAGGGAGACGTTGGCGGTTCAATCCCTACAAGAGACCCGGAGATCGAGAGACGAGTGGATCGAATTCTGAATACTCTAGACTCAGGTATTCTTCCTCATACGACCTTGTCTTCTATCACAAAATTCTCCTCCACAACCCGGCCTAAGGATTCGTGTATCGGTCTCTCTGTGAACCGTACTCGATCCCACCGGACATCCTTCAGATCGTATCTGACTTAGGCATCGGAGGGGACTTGGTCGGAACCATGGTCCGACCCCCCCTGACGAGCTTTCTCGTCCACGCATGTCAAGGAGACTTCACCCTGTCGAAGCTACCCTTCGGCACTTCATCCACCGGAGCCGAACGGCCTCGATCCCGAGCTCATTCGTCTCTCTACTCGAGGAGGCCGTCGTTCTCCCAAAGCTACCCTTCGGGACACCGATGCACAGATACACACATTCTGGACCGAGCGAACGCGCCACTACTTGATCTGGAGGACGCACATGTCTCGCTTAACCACGTCGACCTCCGATCCTCGAGACTACCGAATTGTGGTGAGAAAACACCCGGAAAATCAATGTAGGACAAAGGGTTGAGTAGAGTGGTTGCGATGATTTGGCCAACTCATACTATAGGTCCCACTACCACCTTTTCACAAAAACCCTTGCACCCAAAACAACGCACACCCACACTTCTCCACTAAAAACTCCCATGCGCCCAATTATTTCCTCACTTTTTGCCCAACCCACTAGACAGAATGATCTAATTACCTGTGTTATCCTCACTTTTTGCCCTATTAATGTTGATGAAGACTATATACACCCCTACACATACACATAGGGGTGCATGTAATCAATAATGTCAAAAAAGGAAATTAATCCCATCATTTAGTCAATCCTATTATGAATGAGGGAGGCCTTTGGCCTCCCCTCCTTCATTACCCATTCATTAGGTCCCCCATTACTTAGAGTAATGGGGACCCTTGGTCTACTAGAGGCTTTTGGCCTCCCCACTATGAGATAAATAAATAGAGCAACATGGCTCTTAGCTATGTTTACTCATTCTTAGCAATGAAAATATATATATCTCTCTCTTGAGTTCATTATCATCCAACACATTATCAGCACGTGTTCTCCATTCTTGAGCAAAAATCTTCATCTAAATTCATCCCTACGCGCAAGGAATCTAACGTTGCTGCGGCGGTTCGTTGGAGCGTTGCGGCATCCTCAAAGCGTTCGGGAGCTTGGATTATTATTTCTACGGATCATCGTCGCGTTCTTCCCTAGATCATTGATCTAGAGGTAAAACCCTATAATCCTGTAGATAAAATTAGACTAAATAATTTTTACATTGTTTTAATATACAGGTAAAAAAAAATTTAGTCTAATAAAAGAAAAAAAAAATTTATCCCTTTTACAAAGTTTTTTTCTCTGAAATTTTTTTTTCCTTTTGCCATTAAAATTTTTCGGTGGGAAGAAGAACTGAAATGAAATCCTCCCATCCCCCCTGACCGAGGAGGGGGCCTTCCCACAACGCCGACCACGCTCCCCCCCTGTAGGGGGGGGGGGGGGGGGGCCTTTTCGCGCCGCTGCCCCCCGCTGCAGGGGGGCCCGAGGCCGATCCCCCACTGTAGAGGGGGGGGGGGGGGGGGGGGGGGGGGGGGGGCTTTTCCGCGCCGCTGCCCCCCGCTGCAGGGGGGCGGCCCAAGGCCGATCCCCCCTGCAGCGGGGTGGGCCTTTCCGCGCCGTTGCCCCCCGCTGCAGGGGGGCGGCCCGAGGCCGATCCCCCTGCAGCGGGGGGGGCCTTCCGCGCCGCCACCCCCCGCTGCAAGGGGCGGCCCGAGGCCGATCCCCCCTGCAGATGGGGGGCCTTCCGCGCCGCCGCCCCCCGTTGCAAGGGGGCGGCCCGAGGCCGAGGCCCGAGGCTGAGGCCTAGCCCGAGACTCGAGGCCGAGGCCGAGGCCGAGCCCGAGGCCCGAGGCCGAGGCTAATAGCTTATTTTTGGCCCGAAGCCATAATAATTGCGGCAAACAACTTTGCAGAACTGCGGAACGGGCCACAAGCGCTTATACTAAAAATAATTTTTGGCCCGAAGCCACAAAATTCTACACAAATTCGGCTTCTTCATAATTTTAAAGAAGAATTAAATTTGCAAATTGAAATTTATGAGAAAAACTTTGTAAAATCAATAATTACATTTATATGTTCCTCTATTTATTTAAACATCTCTCTTGCAAATTATTATGTACGGTTTACTAGAATTTTTAAAAAATATAATCATCTCAGTGATCCTGAGACCGCTCTGCCGTTAATTAACTAACCTAACGGTGTATGACGTTTCCACGTGGTCTACGAGATAATTATATTTTCTAGTTTACTTTTTCCATATTTTTTGTGCTTGGATATATGCGTGGTTGTTTAATTTATGCCTGTAGCATATAAACTGCGTGGATGTTTAAAATAAGTAAAAATGTGTCTTTCGGGATCGGCCATTGCATACATATTTACATTTCCAGCACTTTTTCTTTTTTTTGAGAGAATTTGTAAGTGAGGAAATTGTATACATAGCCAAGGCTCGGTGCAACAGCATAAGAAGACGGATGCAGTATTTAACAATTCTCTTAATGTTTCTCATTTTAGCTTAGGTTATCTGGCATTGAGCTGAAGCCAGAGTTGAAGCCAAATCATTGAGGGACATTTCCGATTAGACTTGGTATCACCTTTTTTGATTGTGTTGTGCATCGCAATGGGTGCGCAAAATGTTCTCGAACTCGATCCAAACCGGTCCGAACCAAGCCTCTCGGGTCGGGTATATGTGGATGCTTATCCGGATCGGTCAAAATCCAGGTCAAAACCAACTAATCTGGATATAATCTAGGTCGAAAATAGATTTGACCTGCCAATCTGATTTGACCAGGGTCCATCCCATTTTTTCGTAATAGATATATAAAATTATTAAGGAGACAACACCACACAGGCATTGGTTTGTTGAAAGGCCGGGTTATTTGGTGGCTAGTTTTGTGGGCTGGGTTAGAATCCTGTAATCTTCATTTCTTTTTCACCTTTCTAGTTAACATTTTTTGAGTAGTGTTGAAGTTAATATAATATATAATATTGAATAATTAACATGTAGTTACACGTGGTTAAGGGTGGCAAAATGAGCCCGATCCGACCCGAATCCGGCCTACTTAACCGGTATGGGTATGGGCCAACACGGGTCAAGTATGATCCGGGTTGATCCGATCCGATCCGGATAAAATCCGGGTCAGGTATGAGTTTGGCCTGTCAACCCGAATGACCCGAATTCAACCCAAATTACTTTCTACATAAATACAAAAATTTATATAATATCTTCAACACACAGTTGCAAGGGGAATTGTGCTTAAACGGTTTGAATTGTTGTCCTCATTTTTAGGAGGTCTTGGATTCAATTCTCTTTACCTGCAACTTTTTCAGTGCGGTTTAAACGACGAGATGCTGGAACTTATGCAACACTTGGTAAATTGTCAGTAGCTCTTAATAAATAGCCGGACATCGAAAAAGAAGCAACTGCGTATGATTCAAATCTTAACCCGATGGGTTAACCCGAACCCGACCTGGGAATTTTTCGGGTCACTCGAACCCGACCCGGATTCGATCCAGGTCGGGTTATGGTTTACCCCTATCCAGGTCGGGTCAAATATGAACTGACCCGACCCAACCCAAACCCGACCCGTTTGCCACCCATACACATGGCTCTAGTGGGATGTTGGCTGGACATGCTTCCGGTTTTCCCCAATTCTGGTCAGGCAAGGATTGGGCCGATCCGAACCCGAGGCGGCCCGTTTGGCATCCGAGACGTGCAAGGACTTGGAAGCCCAAGAGCCGGTATTCTATGTTCACGCCATTTGGTTCCAAATCCAACCGAGGCCAAAGGTTCCGATCCCTTCATCATTATCTTTGAAAGTCGAGAGACGATCGAGAGAATCAAATTCCACAAAAATCTAAAGGCGTAGGACACATTTAACCCTAAAAATTGCAATGTACTAAGACTGGGTCAAAAACGGATGAAACTAACTAAACTAATCTTTTCCTGTGTGCCGTTCTCCTGCTCCTCGTTTCTTCACACTCTTGCCAACCTTTTTGCTCCCACATTTGCTGTCTTTTGTCTTTGCTCCCCTCGTCTGTCTGTTGCCTGAATTATTTCAACATTTGGAGCGTAAGAAACCCTACTCTTGAACTAAAATTTAACGATAGAAAGATACGAGAAAATATAACTGTCAGTCTTCTGTCTGTTTCAAGTAGAAACCCCAGGAAAAACAAACAAACAAAAAACATCATAAATTGTTTCATTTGATTTAATGGCCGATGCCAGCTCTACAACTTTCTCATTTATGAATTACAAGTCCATGTTTGGTACACTGTTTTTCGTAATTTATAATGATTGGGATGAAGATGATGCATACAAAAGGAAGAGTCGTCTAAGTACAAGTCATGCATAGAATAGCTTGCTAATTTTTGTTTAAGAGTTCTTGTGCCCATCTCATTGCAGTCTTTCTTCATCGATTCGTTGAATATGAATTTATTTACCTGCTACCTTATTCATTGACGCTTACATGAGATCTTGATGCAACGCGTGAAGAGTGAAGTCCACATAGAAACGAGCAAGGAACAAAACAAAACTAATTGATAGTACAAGGCCGATTCTTTGGAACTGCTGGCATTTTGTGTTTTACATTTTTACTGGAGAATTGCTAAATGCACCGCAAAAAAATGCAGTGCATCGCGTATTTTTTTGTGAAGATAGAAAAAAGAGGTATATGTATGATGTGACACTTGATTGATATGTTTCTATTTTTGGAAAAATTTGAATGCATGCACCACAAGATTCGGTGTATATAGTCTCTCTCTTTTACCATATGCTTGACGTTTTCGGTGCTCACCCTTTGGTTTTCTTATCATCCTCTTATTTGTCTTTTTAAAGGAGCGGTAGGCCCGTTCGAAGGAGCTAAGTCTTCACGAACCTGGATATGTGGTAATATCCTTGAAACTCGTATTGACTCCAACAATTCTGCATCGATCTGACGATTACAAATTCAACGGTTTCAAAACAATAGAAACTGCGTGTAACAAGCCGATCGAGTGTCAAATCACATATGGTTCAGTCATATTTGGAGTTTTGGGGTTTTAGCATGTGTACAACAACCAAACGAAAAAGATTGAAAGAATAAAAATAAAAATGATGGATTTTCTATTGCCTGGTAATTTCGTATGCTAATATCATGTATCCAACAAACATCTATTATACAAATGAGTGATGTTTTTGAATGTGTTTGCTTACTAGGACAAAAAGGTGTGTAGAAAGATGGATGTGATTTAATGTTAAAGAACCAATGGTTAAGATGAGAGTTTGTGAAAACTTGGGCGGGGGGGAGCCGTAAAATTTTGAGGGAATTAAATCTTGAGAGAAATAAATTTTGGAGGGAACTAAATTTTTTTGGGGGGAATCAAATTTTCTGAGAGAACTAAATTTTAGGGGAAACTAAAATTTTTAATTTTATGATAAACAAAATCCGGAGTGAACTAAATTTCGAGTGGCCCTAAATTTTAGGTTGAATGCGGTAAAAAAAATTTATTGGAAGGAATATTTTGAAGGTGACTACAAATTTTTTTTGGTTGGATTTTGAATATTGTTGAATTTTGGGGTAGGATATTTTGAATTCGCCTACAAATGTTTTTAAGAGTGAATATTTTGAATAGTCTAAACTGTTTCGGAAAAATATTTTTGAATGCCCCATGTCCTATGGTCACTGGTTATGATTAGTACATATACATATACATACATTCACATGTGCGCACGTATCGATACGATTTGAACATGGATCATATTCCTTTTAGAATTGGTGATACAGCTTACGTGGATGATCCATACGATCGAACAAGATCTAAATTATTCCAAATGGGCTAAAAAAATTGAAACCATTCGGCTACAATAGCCTAGTCCATGGAGTCATAGCCCTTCTTTGCTAGCTAATAATGTAATGCCCACAAATGATGGTTAAAACGCACTCCCACTCTCGATTCTCATCTACTCTCATTAATTATAAATACAATTGCTTGTTATGAATCAACTACTGAGGGAGGAGCCCCCAGCCCTTTATTTATAGACATGGTAGGAGAGTTATAAGATAAGGTACAAAAATATGGTGTATCTCTAAGATACCCGTAATCTCAACCGACTCTCGTTCATATCCATTCACAACACTCCCCCTTATCCAACCATAGATGTGGGCTCTGCTCGTAAATACTTCAGGATTCTGAGCATTAAAAAGTCTCACATGGGATGGATACTTCAGGATCCCGAGTTGGTGAGATTTGCCTCGTTAAAACCTTTAGCTATGGAAAATTCTGTGGAAAAAACCATAGTTAAGGGAAAAGAGTACAAACTCTCCCTAACTCCCCCTGATCTGTACAAGCTCTCAAGCTTTCAGATCTCTTAGGCGCCTCATTCCAATCTTCTGTACAAGCTTCCTAAAAGTAGCAGTAGGAAGGGCTTTAGTAAACAAGTCTGCCAAATTGTCATATGATTGCACTTGTCTGATGTCGATCTTGCCATCTCTCTGTATCCCGTGCGTCCAGAAGAACTTTGGTGAAATGTGCTTTGTTCTGTCGCCTTTGATGAAGCCTCCTCGTAGCTGAGCTATGCAAGCAGCATTGTCTTTGAACATTGTAGTAGGTTCGAGATCTCCAGTCTTCAATCCGGTAGTCAACAGGATGTGGTGAACAACTGAGCGTAGCCATACACATTCTCTGCTTGATTCATGGATGGCGATGATCTCTGAATGATTGGATGAGGTCGCCGTCAAGTTTTGCTTGATGGATCTCCAGGAAATGGTTGTCCCTCCATAAGTAAACACATACCCTGTTTGTGACTTCGCATTGTGGGGATCAGACAAGTAACCTGCATCAGCATATCTAGCAAGTGTAGAGGATATTCCATTTTTGTAGAAGATCTGTAGACCCTTGGAGGTAGCGCAGAAGGTGCTTAACCCCGGTCCAGTGGCGCTGTGTGGGCACTGCAATGTATCTGGCTAGCAAATTTACTGCGAACGCTATGTCGGGACGCGTGCAGTTTGCCAGATATATGAGTGCTCCGATGGCACTTAGATAAGGGACTTCTGGACCAAATATATCCTCCCCCTCTTCCAGCGGCCGGAAGGGGTCTTTATGTGCATCCAGAGATCATACCACCATAGGTGTACTAAGTGGATGACATTGGTCCATATGAAATCTTTGCAACATTTTCTTTGTGTATGTGGTTTGATGTAATAGGATTCCATCTTTTAGATGTTCCATCTGTAAGCCAATGTAGAATTTCGTTTTGCCTAGGTCTTTCATTTCGAATTTTTTTGTTAGGCTTACAGCTCAGCGATCTCTTCAGGAGATCCAATGAGATTCAAATCGTCTACGTAGACAGCGATTATTACGAATCCTTTTTCCTTTGTTCTTACGAAGATACAAGGGAAGAATTCATTGTTATTGAATCCTTGTTTAACAAGGAATTCGCTGAGTCTGTTATACCACATCCTTCCTGATTGTTTGAGACCATACAATGATCTTTGCAGCTTAACAGAGTAGACGTCCCGAGGTCTATCTTTTAGTTCAGCAGGCATTGAAAAGCCATCAGGAAGTTTCATGTATATCTCATTGTCGATATTACCATATAGATATGCAGTCACAACATCCATTAGCTGCATATCTAAACCTTCCTTTGCTGTTAAGCTTATCAGGAATCTGAATGTGATTGCATCCATAACCAGGGAGTATGTTTCGTCATAGTCAATACCCGGTCTTAGGGAAAATCATTGCGTGACAAGTCTTGCTTTATAGCGTGCGATCTCATTATTTTCATTTCTTTTTCTTACGAATACCCATTTGTATCCCACAGGTTTGACACCAGTAGGTGTCTGGACTATTTGTCCAAAGACTTTGCGTTTCTGAAGCGAGTCCAGCTTGGCTTCTATTGCCTGATTCCACTTTGGCCAGTCATTTCTACGTTTGCATTCAGCAACGGAATGTGGATCATGATCATCGTTGCTTCCGGCGACATGAATAGTAATGTGAAATGCGAAGTCATCGTCAACGACTGTACTCTTTCTGTTCAATACCTCCCCTGTACGTACATAATTTAATGATATTTCAGTTTCTTTCGGTAATTCCTCTGTGTTGGAAACAGCATCCTAACCTATGTTTGATGATAACAAACCCTACTAAACTGTTCTAATATGTTTGTTGAGTGTGTCACAGGTCCCTATAGCCATGATTGCTCAGGTTACACATGTACGTACTCAAGTACGTAGAGATACAAGGGTGAAACTTCATTTGGAATTACACAAGCTGATCAAACAATAGAGTATAGCTATGAAACTCTACTCTAGAGTTAATCATAGGCTATAAATAGCATGGGATTTTTCTCAGGATTTATGGAGATTGTTTGAAGTCCAAATACGGGGAAATACGAGAAAATACTGAGTATACAAAGAAGAAACTTTTTCTACAAGAGGTGAAATGAGGTGAAAAAATTCTCACTTGTCAATATGAAGCTATGGGACTTTTGAGAATTATTTCAGAATTTTTGGGATTTATTTGATGCTCAAATACGCAAGAATACAGTGAAAATACTCAGCAAATACGGCATACGGTACTGTTCACATATACGCTTCAATCGCAGCTCAAAATTCACGTCGACGTGGCATCATCCTGGCCATTCATTTCGCATCTGACGTTCGCTCGAAGCGGGGCGACGTGGCCGTTTTTCCGCCGCCCGATCTCGATCCAACGGCCACCTAACGTGCGGATGAAGTCGCAAATGGCGGGCGGAGCGATCCGAATTCGCGGGCGACGTGGCAGCATCTCAGCCGTCAGCTCGATGATCCGACGGTGACCGACAACGCGGGTCCGGGTCAGCGGAGGCGGGCGCCGACGCACGAAATTTGACGGCCACGTGGCGCGCTCTCGTCAGATCCCGCTCGATCCAACGGCGGAGATCGCTGCCGACAGTGGGTTTTCAAACCCGACCCGTTAACGCGTTTTAAACGTTTTTTTCGTGGGTGCGGATCCCTTGGAACAGTAACTCCAACCCGTTAACTCAATTCTATAAATACCAATGCACACTCTTCACAATTTCATCAATAAGTGGAGTTCTAGAGATCCAAATTGAGTTCTGTAAGAAGCGTTGCGACCGTGACTTCATCCCCGACGCAGTGACAGCAAGTTGAGTAGCTAGTTCCTCCTGTGCAGAAAATGAGATCACTTTGAGTGAGGAACTTCTACCGACTACTTTCACGGAGACAGCGACTACTTCTTCTACAGACATCCAATCATCATTCCGTAAGAAGCGTTGCGAAGCTACTGATGTGCTGAAAGAAGACAACCAGAGAGATCTTCACAAATGAGCTTTCTAAACTCTTGATCTTTGTTATTTGTGAAGTTATTAATGTTTTGATCAGCATTTCTGTAATATAATTTCTTCCGTTATTTGGGACTCTGGGAACCAAACTTGTTGGGGCAAGTTGGGTTGGGGAGTGATACTTGTATGTTTATTTTTGGCTTTGGTGAGCTTGAGTTGGTCTGATAGGTTGGTGTTGGGGCACCAATCTAAGGGAGATTGTAACTTCTTAAAGAAACAGTATAAGTGATTGCTCATTGGGGTGGACGTAGGTCATGGGGACCGAACCACGTTAAATTCTGTGTCTTCTGTGAATGCTTTGATTGTCTGATTCCTAAACTGCATGCTGTAAACTAGGCTTAATTTTTATCTTGCGATAATTTGGTCAAAGGCCTATTCACCCACCCTCTAGGCCTTATTTAGATCCTACAAGTGGTATCAGAGCACCAGGCCTGGCCATTTGAGTCTAGTTCATAATGAATACATATGATTCAGCATTTGCTGAAGGACAGTCTACAGTTAGACCACCCAAATTTAATGGGACTGATTTTGCTTACTGGAAAGCTAGGATGAAAATTTTCCTAGTCTCTTCAGACCTTGAAATTTGGAAAATTGTTGCTAAAGGCTATCACCCACCTACAATCAAAATTGAAGATATTGATGTACCAAAACCAGAAGATAAATGGGATGATAACGATAACAAACTTTATGCTCTGAATGGTAAAGCTATGAATGCAATTATCTATGCACTTGACAGAACTGAGTTTAACCGTATATCTCATTGTCTTACTACGCAGGAAATCTGGAACACTCTCGAAGTCACTCACGAAGGAACCTCTCAGGTGAAGGAGTCCAGATTAGCGCTGCTGAGCTCAGAGTACGATGGTTTCCACATGCTACCAGGAGAATCCATCAAGGACATGTACACTCGCTTCACCGACATCGTATACAACTCAAAAGCCTTGGGAAATTCTTACGACAGCATCGACCTCATTCGGAAAATCCTAAGAGCGCTTCCTAGTTCCTTCCGACCTAAAGTGACCGCCATCCAAGAAGCGAGAGATCTCACTAAGCTGAAGCTGGATGATCTGATTGGGAATCTGTTATCCCATGAGCTGGAACTCAAAACCGTCGAGACAAGAGAGAAAGGTGAGGCTAAACCTTTAAAGACCATCGCTCTCAAAGCCGAAGAAAGTGACAAAGAAGATCTCGACGAGGAACATGCATTGATGGTCAGAGGATTCCGACGCTTCATCAGAACTCCTGCCGGAAAATCTGAAATGGCAAAAAGGTTCAATCGTTTTAATAATTTTAATCCTTTGAATTCCTCGTCTGAACAGAATACTACTAAAAGTGTTCAATGTTTCAACTGTAAGAAATTTGGACATTTCATGAAAAACTGTCCAACAAAGAACGCGTCATCCGAAGCCAAAGGGAAATCATTTGCGGTAACATGGGACGATGACGACGAAGACGAACCACAAGACGAGGTAGCGCAATCATCACTTTGCCTAATAGGTGAAAGCGACACGAACAAGGTAAGAGATGAATTTTCTTTACCAGAATTAATGAACATTTGTGAAAACATGAATTCAGAAATTACTTCTCTTGAATCCTCTATAAAAAATTATAAAGAAATGAATTTCCAACTACAACAGGAAAATTATAATGTTTTGCAAAATGAAATAAAATTGAAAAATGAAATTGCATCGCTCAAAATTACCATTGAAAAACTCAAAGGAAAATCTAGTATTACTGAAGCTATACCTTGTCAGACTTGTGCTTCATTAAAGCTAGAAATTAAGAATGGTAATGAAAAGATTGTTGGCCTAAATAAAAGAATAGAAACTCTCGCTAAAAATGAAGATAATGTTAGAAAGAGTTTTATAAATAAAAGTGTCATGCTTGTAAATGAAAACATCTTTTTGAAATCCAAAGTCTCTGATTTAGAACTGAGTATCAGAAAATTTGGTGTAGGAAGGAAATCACTAGACATCATTCTTGGATACCAGTCAATCAAAAACGATAAACAAGGACTAGGATTTGGAAATGTTTATAATGAAAACATGATAAAGAAAAATCATTACATCAAGAAAAAGAAACGGAACGCCAAATGTTATACTTGTGGTTCTTTTGAGCATTTATATAGAAATTGTCGTTATAAGAACCAAAACATGAAGTTCAAACAAGTATGGGTTCCGAAAGGTACTATGACTAACCATTGTGGACCTATTTGGCTACCCAGGTCACACATACCTTGTTCTTCTTATGTGTAGGGACTCAACGTGGCTAAGGAACAAATGTGTGAGTGGTATTTGGATTCAGGCTTCTCAAGACACATGACAGGGAACAACGACAAGTTCCTTAACCTCGTGAAGCAAGAAGGAGGAAGTGTTACATTAGGGGACAACGACAAGTGCAAGGTAATGGGTAAAGGTATTGTTGGCAACAATACTTTTAAAATTTCTGACGTCCTCTGGGTTGAAAATCTCAAACACAACCTCATCTCCATAAGCCAACTCTGTGACAAAGGTATGAAAGTACTTTTTGATGAGAAAATTTGTAAAATTTATGACTCGGTCACAGGTAATACCCTCTTCATAGCCAATAGGAAAAATAATGTTTATACAATAATGATTGAAGAAATGACAATTGCTAAATGTTTGATTGGCAGGGAGGAGGAGGCTATACTATGGCACCGGAGACTATCACATGCCAGCATGAAGTTGCTACATAAGCTGGAGAATAAAAACCTGGTCCGAGGCTTGCCACATCAACAGTACGAGAATGGTAAGTTGTGTGTTGCATGCACAAAAGGTAAGCAAACTAGATCCACTTTTACGGGAATTCGGGAAGTTACCACTTCACGAGTCCTAGAATTGATTCATATGGATTTGTTTGGGCCTACCGATGTTGCTAGCCTCAATGGGAAGAGATTTTGTTTTGTTTTGATCGATGATTTTTCTAGATATACATGGGTTTACTTCTTAGCCAAGAAATCGGATTCCTTTAAAAATTTCCAAAATTTTTGTAATCAAGTTTCAAATGAGAAAAATCTTTCAATTATGAAAATTAGAAGTGATCACGGTGGTGAATTTGAAAACTCTGTTTTTGAAAACTTCTGTTTGGAAAAAGGGATCTTACATGAATTTTCTTCTCCTAGAACACCTCAACAAAACGGGGTGGTCGAAAGAAAGAATCGAACTTTAAAAGAGATGGCAAGAAGCATGCTTAATGATTATTCTCTTCCTATGTATTTTTGGGCCGAAGCAGTGAATACAGCCTTCTATGTCTGCAACAGGGTTATGCTTAGACCTTTAATGAACAAAACATCCTATGAACTGTGGCATGGCAAGACTCCTAACATTTCATATTTCAGAGTATTTGGATGCAGGTGTTTCATTTTAAACACAGGAGATCAGCTGGGAACATTTGAATCCAAATCAGACGAAGGAGTGTTCGTAGGATATTCATCAAGGAGCAAAGCATACAGGATCTACAATAAACGAACCTTAACTGTTGTTGAGTCAATTAATGTGAAATTTGATGAAGCTGAAATAGATCCTTTAAATTGCAGGGAAACTGAAGCTGGAGATGCAGACAAGGAAACTACAGAGCCTGAAAACATAGCTGAACCATCTGAAGGCCAAAAGGAAGCTGAACCAGAAGTACCACAAGGAAATAGACTGGAAAGAGGAGAGCTCAGGTTCAATCCACATCATCCACCTGAGCTGATCATGGGGACTCCTACGGAAGGTATACGCACTCGATCCACTTTCAATAACTTGTGTGCCTTATGCATTCATGGTGACTTCATTTCTGAAATTGAACCCAAGAACGTTGAAATCGCTTTAACTGATGAAAGTTGGGTTATGGCCATGCATGATGAGATTAATCAGTTTGATAGAAATAATGTTTGGACATTAGTGCCCCGACCTAATAATTACCCAATTGTTGGCACTAAATGGATTTTCAAAAACAAACTTGATGAATCTGGAAATGTAATCAGAAATAAGGCAAGATTAGTGGCCAAAGGATATAACCAGATTGAGGGAATTGATTGTGATGAAACTTTTGCACCCGTTGCTAGATTAGAAGCCATTAGAATATTGCTGGCTTTTGCAAGTTTTAAAGGTTTTAAATTGAAGCAAATGGATGTGAAAAGTGCATTTTAAATGGTTATTTGAAAGAAGATGTTTTTGTTGAACAATCCCCTGGTTTTGAAAGTCATAGTTTTCCAAATCACGTTTACAAGTTGCAAAAGGCTTTGTATGGTCTGAAGCAAGCTCCCAGAGCTTGGTACGACCATCTCAGTTCATATCTTTTGGAAAATAACTTTAAAAAGGGTGGTGTAGACAACACTTTGTTTATCTTGCATGAACATGATCATTTTCTTATTGTTCAGATTTATGTGGACGATATTATTTACGGTGCTACTAATGATCTTTTATGCCAAAAGTTTGAAAAGGTTATGCAGGATCAATTTGAGATGAGTCTGGTCGGAGAGTTGAAATACTTTTTGGGCTTTCAAGTAAGACAAACTGGAGATGGCATATATGTTTCCCAAACCAAGTACATAAAAGAACTGTTGAAGAAATTTGGGATGGAAAATACAAAGCCAATGCGAACTCCAATGAGTCCGACGACGAAGCTTGAAAAGGATGACAAAGGTATATATGTGGACCAAAAGCTTTATAGAGGTATGATTGGCTCTCTCCTTTACTTAACAGCGTCTAGGCCCGATATAATGTTTGCTGTTTGTTTGTGTGCACGTTTTCAAGCTTGTCCAAAAGAGTCACACTTAATTGCCATAAAAAGGATCTTTAGGTATTTGATTCACACACCATCTTTAGGCCTTTGGTATCCTTCATGTGGTTTATTTGATTTAATTGGATTTGCTGATGCTGATTATGCTGGTAGTATGATTGATAGAAAGAGCACTAGTGGAACATGTTTTATGCTAGGACATTCATTGGTTTCTTGCTCTAGTCGTAAGCAGAACAGTGTTGCTTTGTCCACTACTGAAGCTGAGTATATTGCCCTTGGCAGTTGCTGTGCCCAAGTACTTTGGATGATGCAAATCCTGTCTGACTACGGCTTGGATCTTAGAAAAGTTCCATTACGATGTGATAGTAAGAGTGCTATAGATCTTTCTAACAATCCTGTTCATCACTCTCGGACAAAACACATAGACGTAAGACATCATTTTCTTAGAGATCATTTGGCAAAAGAGGATGTATCCATTGAATATATTTCTACTGATTCTCAGTTGGCAGATATCTTTACAAAACCTTTGCCAGAAGATCGCTTTTGTCGTCTACGTCTAGAACTGGGCATTATTGATCATATTTAGAGTGAAAATATTATTTGGTGTGCTTTTATTCTTTTTTGTGTGGTGTGCTACAAAAAGAAAAATAAATGCAAAACAACTTGAATAAAAAAAATGAAAAAGAAAAAAATAAAAAAAAAATAAAAAAATTTTTTTTTTTATAAAAAGAAAGGGAAAGTGAATTGTCTATCTCATCATTTTGCACTTTTCATCAGAAACAGCTTTAAATGCAAAACATATGTCATATGGATTTTGAATATTATATTCTTAACAATGCTTGCATTCAAAGACTACATGCTTAATTAGGTCATATTCATTAATGAGTAACTAACGTTTTTCATCTTCCAATCACACTTACACAGATCAAAATGTTTTTGATATGGATTTGAAATATTGAATAAGAAAAGTGGTTGTTGGTGGACTAATTTATGTTTTAATGGGATATGATGTTTCAAGGCATGGGTAAAATGAAAAGCTCTCATCAAAATATACGTGTATCAAAAGAATAGCAAGACGAGTGTCTTCAAAATATATACACAGAGCTTCGTATGAAAAATGGATACGATCCATGTCCTTGATACTACCCTTGGACATCCAACTTATGCTATAAATGTCATTTTTTAGTGTTGGTGTTAAGTCCGTCAAGCACTGCCATTTCACATTTAAAAATCCTTCTCGGTCATGTTTGGAATTGGTAACTTGAATTCATATAACATGAGAAGGGGAAACTCAATCTTTGATGTTCATATATTCAGTGGAAAGATGGTTATGACAGGCTGTATTCCTTATTACCTCTCCATATGTACTAAACATTTGATCATCACACTTGAGCATGGAGATGAATTATGGTAGTTATGACTTAGTGCTTAGTGCTTATTTATTCATTGTGGTCATCGATGTCTTGCATGTTTGTTTTGCTTTATAATGTTCAATTTTCCATTCCTCATCTGCTATTTCATACATTTTTTTTAATGAAAACAAAGGGGGAGAGAAATATTAAGATTGAGCATGTCAGAGATAGGGGGAGCATGTCAATAGGGGGAGCATATCATTTTGCCATTCTTGCTCATATTCATGCTTCACACACTCACACACTTCGCACATTTTTGATGTAATCTTAATGTCTGGTTTGTTCTCATCAAAAGGGGGAGATTGTTGGAAACAGCATCCTAACCTATGTTTGATGATAACAAACCCTATTGAACTGTTCTAATATGTTTGTTGAGTGTGTCACAGGTCCCTATAGCCATGATTGCTCAGGTTACACATGTACGTACTCAAGTACGTAGAGATACAAGGGTGAAACTTCATTTGGAATTACACAAGCTGATCAAACAATAGAGTATAACTATGAAACTCTACTCTAGAGTTAATCATAGGCTATAAATAGCATGGGATTTTTCTCAGGATTTATGGAGATTGTTTGAAGTCCAAATACGGGGAAATACGAGAAAATACTGAGTATACAAAGAAGAAACTTTTTCTACAAGAGGTGAAATGAGGTGAAAAAATTCTCACATGTCAATATGAAGCTATGGGATTTTTGAGAATTATTTCAGAATTTTTGGGATTTATTTGATGCTCAAATACGCAAGAATACAGTGAAAATACTCAGCAAATACGGCATACGGTACTGTTCACATATACGCTTCAATCGCAGCTCAAAATTCACGTCGACGTGGCATCATCCTGGCCGTTCATTTCGCATCTGACGGTCGCTCGAAGCGGGGCGACGTGGCCGTTTTTCCGCCGTCCGATCTCGATCCAACGGCCACCTACCGTGCGGATGAAGTCGCAAATGGCGGGCGGAGCGATCCGAATTCGCGGGCGACGTGGCAGCATCTCAGCCGTCAGCTCGATGATCCGACGGTGACCGACAACGCGGGTCCGGGTCAGCGGAGGCGGGCGCCGACACACGAAATTTGACGGCCACGTGGCGCGCTCTCGTCAGATCCCGCCCGATCCAACGGCGGAGATCGCTGCCGACAGCGGGTTTTCAAACCCGACCCGTTAACACATTTTAAACGTGTTTTTCGTGGGTGCGGATCCCTTGGAACAGTAACTCCAACCCGTTAACTCAATTCTATAAATACCAATGCACACTCTTCACAATTTCATCAATAAGTGGAGTTCTAGAGATCCAAATTGAGTTCCGTAAGAAGCGTTGCAACCGTGACTTCATTCCTGACGCAGTTACAGTAAGTTGAGCAGCTAGTTCCTCCTGTGCAGCAAATGAGATCACTTTGAGTGAGGAACTTCTACCGACTACTTTCACGGAGACAGCGACTACTTCTTCTACAGACATCCAATCATCATTCCGTAAGAAGCGTTGCGAAGATACTGATGTGCTGAAAGACGACAACCAGAGAGATCTTCACAAATGAGCTTTCTAAACTCTTGATCTTTGTTATTTGTGAAGTTATTAATGTTTTGATCAGCATTTCTGTAATATAATTTCTTCCGTTATTTGGGACTCTGGGAACCAAACTTGTTGGGGCAAGTTGGGTTGGGGAGTGATACTTGTATGTTTCTTTTTGGCTTTGGTGAGCTTGAGTTGGTCTGAAAGGTTGGTGTTGGGGCACCAATCTAAGGGAGATTGTAACTTCTTAAAGAAACAGTATAAGTGATTGCTCATTGGGGTGGACGTAGGTCATGGGGACCGAACCACGTTAAATTCTATGTCTTCTGTGAATGCTTTGATTGTCTGATTCCTAAACTGCATGCTGTAAACTAGGCTTAATTTTTATCTTGCGATAATTTGGTCAAAGGCCTATTCACCCCCCTCTAGGCCTTATTTAGATCCTACACTCTGTAGTGATTCCAGGAGGGATGAGGGTATGGACATGAGCTCATTTCTCTGTGGGGGTATCGTCCCAAGGTCTCCGGATATTTTTCTTTTTCTTGGATTGTTATCCTTGGAGACTTGTGGTCTGCCTCTTTTCTGTTGAGGTGCAGTCACTTCTGCTGCTGGTGGATTGCATCCATTCTTTGGGATATCAATCCTAACTGGAGTATTTGCAACAGTGATGTATGATTTGACAATCTTCTGGTTGTCAGTAAATGAGTCTGGTAATCTATGAACGGTGTTCTGAATGTGTAAGATCTTCAAGATATCATCATCACATTGTTTTGTTACCGGATCATAGTGGGTCAAGATTTTTGTATCCCACGTTAACATTTGCTTCGCGCTAGACTTTTCATTGTCTCGGCCCATTTTGGGGAAATATGTTTCATCAAAGTCACAATCTTCAAGACGTGCCTTAAAAGCGTCCCCCGTTTGTGGTTCTAGGTATCTTATAATGAAGGGTGAGTCAAACCCTACATAAATACCTAGGCGACGTTGAGGGCCTATTTTGGTCCTCTGGGGTGGTGCGATGGGGATATAAACTGCGCAGCCGAAGATTCTCAAGTGAGAAATGTTCAGCAGCGTTCCATATGCAAGTTGCATTGGAGAGAGACTCTGACCTCCTGAGGTTCTTATTCTTATTAATGATGCAACATGCAGAATTGCATGTCCCCATGCATCCACTGGCAACTGGGATTTTATTATCAATGGACGTGCAATCCATTGGAGTCTTTTAATCAGCGACTCTGCTAACCCGTTATGGGTGTGAACATGCGGTACCAGATGTTCAATTTCTATCCCCGTTGCCTGGCAGTATTCTTGGGAGGTGAATTCCCCCGCTTTATCCAGACGTATTTTCTTTATTTGATTGTTTGGAAAATGCGCCCGCAACTTTATAATTTGTGCCAGAAGCTTTGGAAAAGCTAAGTTGCAGGTCGAAAGTAGACACACATACGAATATTTCGAAGATGTATCAATCAGTACCATGAGTACCGGAAAGGCCCACAATGGGGGTGGATGAGTCCACATATGTCTCCGTGTATTCTTTCGAGGAAGCTTGGAGACTCGATATCAACTTTAAGTGGTGATGGCCTCGTTATTAATTTACCCTTGAAGCAGGGTGCACAAGGGAATTCTCCCTTCCGAAGAATCTTCTGGTTCTTCAGGTTATGCCCATGAGATTGTGATAAGATGTGGTGCATCATCACAGATCCAGGGTGGCCAAGTCTGTCATGCCAAAGTAAAAATTTGGCTGATATTGGGCACTTCAGGTGCTCCGTCAAGTTAGCTTCCTCTCTCCGAATCGTTGTATGATAGAGGCCCGACGACAGGCTCTCAAAACGTTCATTCTCTTTTACATTTGCTGTTTTCAAGTGGAATCCGTTCAGATAGATATCTTTGAAACTTAGTAAGTTTCGTTTGGAGTTCGGAGAGTATAATGCATCTTTTAATTTTAATTTTTGTTCCTTTGGAGAGCAACAAGGTTGCATCCCCAGAACCTTCAATTATATCCGATGTCCCTGAAATTGTATTTACATGGCTCTTATATGGTATAATGCTATGAAAATAGCATTTATTCTGAAGGATCGTATGTGTTGAAGCACTGTCTACCAAGCAGTCATGAGAGCATTCCATCTAAAAAGATGAGTAAAACATTTGCATTCAGAAACTAAATTTTATACAAATGAAATCAAATTACATAAAATCTCTCATAAGATAAATTGTTCTGAAACTAAAATACTAAGATAAATGTAGTAAGCTAATCAAGCAGGTCCTCTGATTCGAAGTCTTTTGCTATGAACTTGATTGCAATATTTGCAGCCACCAGGTTTGTTTAAGCATTCTTTTTCTTGCTTTGTTTATACAGCTCCTAGAGATGTAGTAAGTTCCGGCACACTCTGGACCAGTGGCCTTTCATGCCACAGCTGTGACACTGGTCTTTCCAATCCCTCTTGGGTGGGGGGTGCATCATTTTTCTTGTTGTCATTTCTGCGCCAGGTGAACTTGTGCTTCCCTTCATTCTTTCGCTGCTGTACTTGGCCCTTGGCTCTTTTGTGTTTCCCCCCTTTCTGTGGTCTTTTTTCTTTTGTTATCTCTTTTCTTTTTGAAGGAAGAGGTATGGTGAGCTTCTGGTAGGGGGACAGTCCCATGGGGCGCATGTTATGAGTGGAGAGGAGGAGCTCTCTGTTTTGTTCAGCCATGAGTAAACATGTCAGCAGCTCAGAATACTTGGTGAACTTGCGTTCATGGTATTGCTGCATAAGTATCGTATCTTTTTCATGGAAAGATGTATACGTCTTTTTCAGCATGCGATCTTCTGAGACTTTCTCACCACACAACTTCAGGCGTAAGGTGATGCTAAAAAGTGCTAAGTTGTACTCAACAATGGACTTGAAGTCCGGCAGTCTCAGGTTTTCCACTCATATCGTGCCCTTGGGAGTATAACATCTTTCTGATATTTATACCTATCCTCAAGAGAAGTCCACAGCTTAATTGGATCTTCGATCGTAAGGTATTCAGTCTTTAAGGTCTTGTTCACATGGCGGCGAATATAGATAATGGCTTGCGCCCTTTCTATATCGCTTACATATTCTTTTTCTGTTACAGCAATACTGAGGGACTTTGTCTGCAGGTGAAACTTCACATCAAACTGCCAGCTCAAATAGTTTCTACCTGATGTATCCAACACTTCGAAATCGACGCTTGCAATTTTAGCCATTTATCTAGCAAAGCA
>CM061136.1:23069301-23089142 GCA_030789695.1 Scilla litardierei
AAGAAAGCAATGACAAAGTGAGTTGGCGGTGGATTATGAGACCCTTCATTCAAAACCCAAATTGCTTACAGATCTAGAAATGGAGGGGCAAATGGCAGAGATCTATACCAAGAAAATTTTTTATGTTTTTCAGGAAGAAGCTTTTCAAAGCTTGAGCTATGCCTCTCAGATGAGAGGGTGTGAAGGAAATGTGCACCAATACTGTGTGAGAAGGACGGGCAAAATGAAGAATGAAGATAGATCCAGAAAAGTAGTTTATAAAGGTCCGGAAGATCCCGCAATATGCAGTTGCAAGAAACTTGAAACTGATGGTATCCCTTGTCGGCATATTCTTATAGTTTTGCGTAATGAATTTGTTGATATGTTGCATAGTGCTATATTTTAAAAAGATGGACATCATTGGTAACAAAACGAATAGTTCGAGATAATAATGATGTGGAAATTCAAGGAAGTTACGGAAAAGAACAAGATTTAAAGTTCACCGAGTTTTCAAATGATGTTCACAAGTTTATAAAAATTGCTCGATCTTCAGCTGAACGGCTTGAACTGGGACATAATGTGATTAAAAAGGCCATTGAAGATGATCAGCAACTTACTTCTGAAAATCCGCTAACTTTACAAACGGAGAAAAGGAAAGCATTACCGGAAACAATTCACATTCATCCACCTTCTATTGCAAAGACCAAAGGTAGCGGAAAACGGATCAAAGGCGGAGGAGAGAAGGCAAGAGAAATAGCATAGAAACCTCTGCGGTTATGTCGATGTTGTGAAAAGCTAGTGCATCACGATAGTCGAAATTGTCCAATGAAAGAAAGGTACTTTTGGCATATTAAACTTTTGATTCTTTTTTGGCGTTATATTTCATAATTTTTATTCTCTATATTTTTAGTGTTTCAACCCAAGAACTTGAGAGTGATTTCACTGAGACGCAATCGTCCATCAATATGCCTCCGGTATGACACAATATTCCATCAATTCTAAATACTTTGATTTAGCTGCATGCATGTAAAATTTTGACACTGACAGGTTTTTTAACCAAACTGCTGGCATGACACGAATCTCCATTATTGTATCATTTTCAGTTAGTGGAATGCCTCTGTGAATATCACTTATGTTGAAGATGCTATTGCCAAGGGAGCAGGTAAGATTCATATAATTTTTGGAGAGACATTAAGGATGTTTTGAGTCATTACCATTTACTTATTTTGTTTCTACTAATTTTCACTCTTCAAATTTCAAACAACATGGTATAAGAATTATTCAAACAGTGTCCATTAGTTCTTTGTGAATCTTCTCAGACGTAAACACTTCATTTATTACATTTGCTTCAGGTGCGCATTCAGCAACCTTTCCATTCCTTTCAATGTTATTGTGCAAGTTTGAGCACGTTTTATAAGTTCCAAAGTTGGGAATTTCAGCTTGGCCTTCAACTACTTTCCGAGTCCTTTCCCTTTGGAGTTCTGCATCCGTTTCTCTCTGTTGGAACATGACTGCATTAGCATCTACTTGGTTTAAACATGTACTGGAAACATTTTTCTTCAAAGAAGCATCACTCTGACAGTAAGAATGCCTCTCATTTTTCTACCCACTGTTTCATTTATATTTGTATCGTTTAATTCAAACGAAGTTGAAGGTAGATAAGATGGGCTACTGTCATTTATGACAACATTAGCTTTCTCCATTCCCACAAATCCGGAGTTTGAGAAACTCTGATGACAGTAAGATGATGTTGGAGCACAAGACAAACTCGAGAAGTCATGTTGTGCTAAGTGATGATGTGAATTTGATGAATAGATGGATGTTCCTGAACCATTGAGAAAAGTAAGTCCATTTTCGATGGATGAACTATTGCCACTCTGCATAGCTGCTGACCAATCAATCATACCACTATGTTCTGCAGACAAATATCCTTCCATTCCCAGTGGCTTTCAGATGATGCAATGACATTCCATCTGCCATTTCTAGAAGTTCTCTGAATGAACTGAAACCATTGATCCTACTTCCAGTCAGCAACTCATCAGCTTCAAAGTTCAACAGTTGACTCGGTTGGCTTTGATAAGTTGTTTTGACCTGGGCATTCCGAAGAGTTTTGAGATGAAGCTACAGAGTTTTGTGATGAAACCACATCCTCTGGAGAGCTTCCATCGCCTTCTACTGCACTTGTACAGCTGGTGACAGTAACTTCAGTGCCTAAAGCGCTGTCAGGTGACTCATGACCCGGTCCTATCTCTAATCCATGGGTATTCCAAACTACTTTCTTTTGGGTAGTCAATAATACCACCGACACAGTTGCTTTCCAGTGATTCATTACTGTTAACCATTTCCTTGTTATCCCTTCGTTTAGATTCATTGACCCACAATGAACTTTGGCCACAGAAATCTGTGTTTGATAATTCTCCATTCCTTCTGTTGGCATCATTAGCAACTATTCAATGATAAGAAATCTGTGTAAGAGATCTGTTTTTACTAATTTTCATCAAACCTGTGTAAGAAATCTGTGCTAGCTAACCTGCTGTTGCTTTTGTTATTTGTTCATTTGACTTATCTATTTAGTAGTTTATGTCTGGCTCATGTGACGCATGGAGGTGGGTAAAAAAAGATGACACCGAGATTATAGTGATACTTGATGGTAAAAAAAGATGACGACAACGGGGACTTGACTGATTGCATAAAAGGAAAACTGCAGGTTAGCTAGCTTCCCGCTGACCGATCTCTAATCTTCCTTTGTTTCAATGAGGTTATATCATTCTTTTGGTTTATTTGCCATCATGGTTTATTTTCTTTGGATATGAATAACTTAAGGATTACATGTTGCAGGGTGTACAAAAGAATCAGTATGCAATTTGCGTATCTTCTCAGGACTATTCCTTTAAGGTCTGCATCTGGCTTATATTTCCTAGAAATTTAAATATGTACATCCAATTTCTGATATTAAAAGATTTGGTTTTTGTTCTATAGTATTGCCATACATCAGGACACCTTATTTTACCTTAAATTCAAGTGTGCTTTGATGACAGATGAATATGAATGAAGAATGGTTGTGATTTGAGTTGATTAGAACTCGCTGATGTTGAACAGTTGCATCATTTATTTGTGCCACTTTCTGCTGATCCACGCGGACATTAGAACCATTGCAAATTAAACCCAGATGAATGTACATCAGCTCAGATCAATGTCCTCCAAGGTTATTGATTATTGTACAATTGTTTTGGATACTTTGAATAGAGTAGAACTTTATATTCCTATGTGATAGATTGGAAAAATTAAATTCTCCTTTATTTTTCTGGATATAAATGACTTAAAATCGTAAATTTCCTCCATAAAAGTATTTTTTCCCTACATTTTATTGGTTCTCACATTTTGAAGAGAGTTGATCTCCGAGGTATTACGGACCGCCAAAAATTCATGGTACATGCAAATCATCGTTCATATTCTATACATTAAATTCTAGTGTCTGCTTTTCAGGATTCAGGAACAAAATGTTATCAGCATTGAGATTGTTTGAAGACTCTGTATATGGCGGGATGTATATAAACTCGTGCTTCGCTCATTGCCAAAGTGAACTGCAAGACACATGGCTCGCGCCTGATTCCCCAAGAGTGCAGAACAAGCTTTGTGTTGCTAAGAGATACTTCAAGGCACTTGTGCCAACATTATATTGCATATTGAAACAGAAAGGCTATTATATTCAGGATTTTCTTGAAACAAGAAAGCTATTATTTGTTTTCTCTTTTTGACTTCCACCTAGTCTTATTTTGAAAATCAACATGTATACATTATGGTTCTGATTGTAAATTAGAATGTATTTTTTATCACTTCTATTTTTTCAATAACCAAGCCATGTACTGATCCATGCAGTTCTTTTTAAATTATGATGATATTTCTATTCGTCATGTGATTACTTTTCTCTTCTGCATCTGTGGAGACCATTTCCTTTTAGATTTTGACTGATTATATGTATTGATGTCTAGCATTTAATCAATACATTAGTAATTAATTTCCAAGACAACTGGCCTTTGATCTTGTTTGCAATGGTCGGTGGAATTGTCCTTAGCCTTGGGAATCTAGCAACACAATAAGCTTGGGCTTTTGTTGGTCTTTCAGTAACGTAAGTGACCACGGCAAGCATAACTCTTTTTATAGGTAATGCTTCTGGTACTCATTTTGAATTTATTGCATCATTTTGGTAACATGATCTAATAAATTATCTTTCACTTATACACAAGACATTCTTATTGGAGAGATGTGTGTCTGCATTTTCTAAATCTGCAAAGAGATAGGGTTCACTTAATGTCTAATCTATTTATGCAAGCAGGTGTGACGTTGAATTATTTCTTGGATGATAGGATTAATAAGGCTGAGATTCTTTTTCCTGGTGTCGGATGATTCCACATTGTTGTTTGTCAGGGATCCGCTGTGCACGCCTCCAGTGCAGCTAATAACGAAGAGAAAGTGAAGCAAATGTGAAGCAAAATCATTTAACTACTTCTCTCCATCTCTGCAGATTTTGGCACTGGACATCTGTGCCTCTGAAGCAAACCTAAAGCAAACACTCTCGAGATGGCTGAAGCAAAAAGCTGAAGCAAACCTCTGGAGCTAGCTGACGCAAAAACATGAAGCAAACCTGAAGCAAAACCTGAAGCAAACCTCTGGAGTTGGCTAAAGCAAAAGGCTGAAGCAAAACCTGAAGCAAACCCCTGGAGTTGGCTAAAGCTAAAAGCTGAAGCAAAACCTGAAGCAAACCTTTGGAGCTGGCTGAAGCAAACCTGAAGCAAACCTGAAGCATGGCCTCTGGAACTGGCTGAAGTAAAGCTGAATGCTGCATTTCGGCTTGTAATGTAATGGAGAATTTTAACGCTTCGATGTCTTCCTATTTTAACATTCTGCTTGTAATGTAATGGAGAATTTGAATGTTTATGCATGTCTGTTGTTTCAGTGTAATGTAATGGAGAATTTGATTTATAATTGCAATTTTCTGTTATGTTTATGCAGTTTTTTGTATGCAGTGTGTAGTAGTCGGGAAATTTTTTTGAATGTGAATGTGAATGTCATGATGAAAGCAACCTGCAACATGCAAGCCAACTGTGAGCATGTCTGAATTTGAATGTGTATGTCTGTTGCTCAACCTTTCAACGAGAATTTAGAAATTATAGTTCATACATGGGTGATGTATGTGTAAAATGCTAGATCCATTGCATATATTCAATGCATAATTGCCGTTCCAAAGCTCATATAATTTTACTTGATTCAGATAATTGCCATTCCAAACCTTAATGACAACCAAATCTCAAAATTTACATTAGATATAACATTATAAAAAATCCTAGGTACAAAAAAAGGATTACAAAAAACATGTCGGATTACAAAAAATCCTCCAACAGTTGTATTAGAGAACATTTAGTTCTGAATACCACCATTTATATATGAATCAGAATTTCCGCTCATATGACTCCCAAGCATAGCATCACCATACAATTTATAACTTGGGACTAGCTCCTGTTTGGGATCTTACAGAAATTCCACGCATCATGTTTTTTCAGCTACATGACCAGTAGAATGTGAACCGCCACACGACTGAGAATTTCCAGAAGCCACAGCATGTTGATCGCTCCGGCTGAAGCTGCATGTGGATTAGTTCGGTTCTATGAAGCATCAGCACCACTATCATAGCTTTTTGGATCGCCAATCTGCTCGCACTCTTCAAGTAAAACTTCCAAGTTGATGACAATTATAATCCTAAGTTTCATAGTCAATGAAAGAGAGAGACATACAACAAAAATCCATCAGTCTAGGTTCAAGATACAGTCATTGAAGTAATCATTACCAAACTTCAAAGTAGGCACATGATGCTTATTCAACAAAGGCAAAAATTCAAAAATAATAACACGACAATGTCAATAATGATACTGTTGTTTTCAACAAAGAATACAACATTACAATAGTCAACTTGTGGTCGTAGCTTTCAAAACAATCAAATGTATTGCCTTTTGCAGCATGGACATACCAAGATAAAATAATCAATCACATACAAATGATAAGCATGTGAGTTGAACATTAAAGAAGCGAAATCCTGGCTAACAATGCACACCACCTAACTATTCGCAGTCCACATAGAGCTACTTCACATATAAATCTCATGTCAGTTGTGCAAAATGAAAATCTATATTAACAAAAGATGAAGCAATTATAAAGTGACGATACAATATCTTTTTAACCATTAATGTAGAAAAACCTTTATTAGGAATGGAGGATGCTACAACAAAAAAAATCATTTGCATTGATAATGGTATTGCAATAAGAGGATCCTGAAGGGGAATCATACTTGTGTTCATGTATTCAATGTTAGCTCCAAAATAATAAGTGGACATTTTGCCTTTCTTTAAGAAAAAAAATAAGATTTCATCATTTCTAGTCAATCATGCTCAAATAGATCAGTGCAATAGTTCCAATATCTTAAACAAATTGATCTCTTCAGCAGAATGTAAGTTAATCCACCATTCTACACTAGTATTTTATGATATATTGTTAGTAAAATTCCAGATGAAGTTCTTTAATTCCAACAGTAAATACTACTACAACTTGAGTAGTCATATTCCTATTCATACCATCAAATTACATCTACTTGATCAATCATACAAGATGCATACAAGATGCATACATGTAGTAATAAGGCACATGGAAGATATATTACTCATCCCATATGTCATATTTCTCACTTTAAGCCCCTCTTCTCACCTTCTAATACATGTGATCAGCAAGAATTCAAAGAAGAAGTTTGAATGTGATCAACTCTTTGATGCTTTTAATGTAAATTATGTTTGCATTAAGAAAAAATAATTTCAGGACAAATAACAGTTCTATTATGGAAAAGATAAATGTTTAGCAAACATATCTTATGTGTTAATAAAGAAGTCACCCTTAATTTGTGGGATATTTCATGATGATTCAGAATTACAAACATGCATGAACACAATCTCGATTTTAGTTAATGCTAAATGTATTTTAAATCTTGCCAAGTGAATGAAAAAGAACTGGAAAGTTATCTATATTATAAAAGAGGGATGTTATCAAGAGAAATTGGATAAGAGATATTGGACATGAGAAATTGGATAAGAGATATATATATTATAAAAGAGGGATGTTATCAAGAGAAATTGGATTAGAGATATTGGACAAGATAAATTGGATAAGAGATATCTATATTATAAAAGAGGGATGTTATCAAGAGAAATTGAATAAGTGATATTGGACAATAGAAATTGGATAAGAGTGATGTTATCAAGAGAAATTGGATAAGAGATATCTATATTACAAACGAGAGATGTTATCAAGAGAAATTGGATAAGAGATATTGGACAAGAGAAATTGGATAAGAGATATCTATTATATAAAAGACGGATGTTATCAAGAGAAATTGATAAGAGAATTTGGACATGAGAAAATGGATAAGAGAATTTGGATATCTATTATATAAAACAGGGAAATTGAATAAGAGAAAATATAAGAGATGAGATTTTGAGGGAAAAAGAGGAGGTGTGGAATTTTGCACATACAACCCCGGTTTTTGTATTTTTGCCTATGGACCCTCCCCACACACACACCCACACTTTTTATTCTCACCCCTTCCGGCCATTTTATTTCCAGTTCTATGAAGATTTTGAATCTTATCCTACTAGGACAAAGCTTTGTCCTACGTGGCAAGTTTGTCCTAGGTGGTAATGACAATTTTGGGGGGACTTAAATATTGGGGGAAAACCTAAATTTGGGGGGAAACTTGAAATTTTGTGGGAAAACTTGAAATTTGGGGAAACTTGAAATTTGTGGGGGAGAAAAACTCAGCCATTAAATAAACCGTGCCCAATGGGCACGGGTAATGACTAGTAAACATATAAAAGAAGCCTACTAGTTCGATATTGTGTCATGCAGCTTCATTCCTTAAAATCTCTGTCTCCTCCAAAGTCACATCAGGCACCACAAGTACTGCAAAATCTCACCTACCATTACAAAAGACCAATAATGGAAACAGTTGCAAAAGGTCATAATCCATCAAATACTACAATTATACATCAATATCACATCCTATTATAGAAAAATAAAGAGATGAGCAACAGCAATTAGAATGTCAGTAATAAGTAATTATATGTCACTCCTATTCATGAACTACGATCTCGTAGCGTGGGTCCTATCTCAGCTGCTGATCTTTGGGCCACAAACTTACACTTGGCTCAGTGTTAGTTGGCTATCTGCAGGTTCATGCTTGGTAGATACTCTTAAAAACAAAAATCACTGGATGCAGCTGAGGATTTAGAAACCAACAACCTTAACCTATGTAGTTTACATAGTAATTGTTGTATTATGTATTGTTCTGAGAAAGCTCCAACAAAGATGGGCAGCCTACTTATCGAATGAAATTGTAGTCGAACAATCAAAAAATAAATTTGTTGTGAAGGGAATTTAGGGAGAAATAGGTGTAAGGGGTTAACAGCCCCCTACCCGTGTATTTATATCTTTCAATAGTGGGTTGGATACCCAATTGGCCCAATGGGCCTATTCATAACACTTCCCCTTATCCAATCAACATTGAAATAAGAGGTGGATTCTTCAGGATCCGAGTTATGGTAACTGTCTTGTTAAAGAAAGAACAGTTAACCCATAACTTCCCCTGTTTTGGGGATGTGTCAAGGGGTGGATACTTCAGGATCCAGAGTCAACGAGGTTGCCTCGTCAAAACCTTGACTACGGAAAACCCAGTGGGAAAAAACCTGTAGCCAAGGGAAAAGAGTACAACTCTGCAGTTGACTCCCCCTTATCTGACCAAGCTTCAGGCTTGCAGATTTCCTATGAATCTATACATCAGTCTCCTATGTATCTATGAGTTCATAGTTCTCTCATCCTGACCCAGTTTACATTTACTCACTCTCCTCATCCCAATCCCATATACAAGTTTCTCAAAGATACTAGTAGGCAGGGATTTGGTAAGCAAATCCGCCAAGTTATTACATGATTGGATCTTCTGTACCTCAATCTGCTTTTGCTTCTAAAGGTCGTGCGTCCAGAAGAACTTGGGGGAGATATGCTTCGTCTTGTCACCTTTGATGTAGCCGTCCTGTAGCTGGGCTATACATGCTGCATTGTCTTCATGGAGTGGAGTGGGTGCAAGTACGCCGGTCGTCATGGTCTGCTTCACAGATCTCCAGGATATGGCAGTACCGCCATATGTGAACATGTATCCGGTCTGAGACTTCTCTGTATGAGGATCGGACCTGTAACCTGCGTCAGCATAACCAACTAAACCAATTGATGCCCCTTTCCTGTAGAATAGACCTAAGTCTATGGACCCTTGGAGGTAGCGCAGAAGATGCTTAACTCCGGCCCAGTGCCGCTGTGTAGGTGCAGCACTATATCTGGCTAGTAAGTTTACTGCAAACGCTATGTCAGGGCGAGTGCAGTTAGCCAGGTAAAGGAGTGCACCGATAGCACTTAAATAAGGCACTTCGGGGCCTAGTACTTCCTCCCCCTCTTCCAGCGGCCGGAAGGGGTCTTTGTGAACATCCAATGATCTGACGACCATCGGAGTGCTGAGGGGGTGGCACTTATCCATCTGAAACTTTTTCAGTAAGTTCGATGTGTAAGTTGACTGGTGTAACAGGATCCCATCTTTAAGATGCTCTATCTGAAGGCCTAAACAGAATTTTGATTTTCCGAGTTCTTTCATCTCGAAAGTTTCTGTCAGGCTTCTAGAAATCTTTGCGATCTCTTCAGGAGATCCGATGAGGTTTAAGTCGTCTACATAGACGGCTATTATTACAAATCCTGTTGCCTTTGCTCTTATAAAGATGCAAGGACAGACTGGGTCGTTTTTAAATCCTTGCTGTGCAAGGAAATCGCTCAGTCTGTTATACCACATCCTTCCAGATTGTTTTAGACCATATAATGATCTTTGCAGTTTCACTGAGTAGATGTCACGGTCTCTCTCTTTTAGTGCTGCAGGCAAAGAATAACCGTCAGGCAATCTCATATAGATGTCTCGGTCTAGGTTGCCATATAGGTATGCAGTAACCACGTCCATGAGTTGCATATCTAAACCCTCTTGTGCTGTTATGCCAATGAGGAATCGGAAGGTGATCGCGTCCATGACTGGGGAGTATGTGGCTTCAAAGTCCACCCCAGGACGTTGGGTAAAACCCTGCGCCACAAGCCTTGCTTTGTAGTGTACGATCTCATTCTGTTCATTTCGTTTTCTAACAAATACCCATTTATAACCCACAGGTTTTACACCTTTTGGTGTCTGGACTATTGGTCCGAAGACCTTGCGTTTGGTGAGTGAATCCAACTCCACTCCTATTGCCGCTTTCCACTTTGGCCAATCATCTCTGCTTTGACATTCTGTCAGAGAGCGTGGTTCAATATCATCGTCGCAGTACGCGACGTTGATGGCAATATTACACGCAAATGTGTCATCTATTGTTGTGCTTTTTCTGTCCCAATACTCCCCAGTTCGTACATAGTGTATCGATACTTCATTTTCTCCCGGTTTTTCCTCTTCATGAGAGTTTGGGAGAGATGGGGTAGCAGGGCTTAAATTAGCATCCTGTGGTGGTATTTGTTTACCATTGCCAAGGGTCCTGCTCTTTCGAGGGACTTGGTCCTTGGATCCCGGTGGTCGTCCTCTCTTTTTGAGAGGTCCAACCATTTCTGCTGCAGGCGGATTGCATCCATTTTGCGGTATGTCAATCCTAGCTGGAGTGTTAGCAGCAGGGACGTGTGATTTGACAATCTTCTGGTTGTCAGTAAATTTGTCCGGCAAGAGATGGACAGTGTTTTGGATGTGGAGAATCTTCAGGACCTCCTCCTCACACTGGCTTGTTGGCGGATCAAAGTGACATAAAGTTTTTGTATCCCAAGTGATACTTTCTGAAGCTTCGGGCTTCTTTGTCTGTGAGCCTAGTCTTGGGAACGATGTTTCATCGAATTCACAGTCTTCTAGACGTGCCTTAAAGACGTCCCCCGTAAGGGGTTCTAGGAATCTAATTATGGAGGGGGTGTCAAACCCAACATAAATGCCTAGGCGACGTTGTGGACCCATCTTTGTCCTTTGTGGTGGTGCTATGGGGACGTATACTGCACAACCAAATATTCTCAAATGTGAGACAATTGGTGGGGCTCCAAGTGCTAGTTGCATTGGAGAAGATGACTGACCTCCAGAGGGTCTTAATTTTATTAAAGATGCAGCATGCAAAATTGCATGACCCCACGCATTCACTGGCATCTGGGATTGAAGTAATAATGGACGAGCGATCCATTGCAGTCTCTTAATTAGAGATTCTGCTAACCCATTTTGGGTGTGAACATGCGCTACAGGATGTTCGACTTCAATTCCCTGAGCTTGGCAATAGTCTAGAAAGACTTGTGACGTAAACTCCCCCGCATTGTCCAGACGAAGTTTCTTTATCTGGTGGTCGGGGAAGTGGGCCCATAACTTTATTATCTGAGCTAAAAGCTTAGATAGTGCTAGGTTACGGGTGGACAGTAGGCACACATGTGACCACTTAGTTGATGCGTCTATCAGGACCATAAAGTACCTGAACGGACCACTTGATGGGTGAATCGGCCCACAAATGTCTCCGTGGATTCTTTCCAGAAAGCTGGGAGACTCCACATCCACTTTTAGTGGAGAGGGTCTCGTGATCAGTTTACCCTTGTAACAGGGTGGACATGGGAATTTGCCTTTTTGAAGAATCTTCAGGTTCTTCAGGTCAATGCCCCTGGAGTTCTTTATGATGCGGTACATCATAACCGAACCAGGGTGTCCCAGTCGACTGTGCCAGAGTTGGAATTCTGGTGTTTGGGGGCACTGCAGGTGCTCCACCATGGATGTTTCTGGAGTTTGTATACTTGTTTGGTAGAGTCCCGAGGGTAGTCCCTTGAAACGTTCCACAATGGTTTTTGAACCATTTGTAAGAGCCGTTACAAGCAAGTATTCCCTTTTATCCTCCTCGACCGTCTCTAAGTGATATCCGTTTAAACGGATGTCTTTAAAACTTAGGAGGTTTCGGATGGATTTTGGGGGAGTATAACGCATTTTTAAGTGTTATTTGTGTGTTGCCGGGGAGCAATATAATTGCTTCCCCTGATCCTTCGATTATATTTGCTGGCCCTGAGATTGTTCTCAGTGGGCCAGAATAACTACTTACGCTCGTGAAATAGTCTATGTTTTGAAGGATCGAGTGCGTCGATGCACTGTCCACTAGGCAGATAAGTTCCATATCTAAAAATGGGGAAAGACATTCAAGCAATAAATATAGATAAAAGATTCACTTTCATAAATAAATGCTAAAAAGATATTGTTTGACATGGAAAAAAGAACTAGATACGATGCATAAAAAAATTTAAGATACATTGCTAATTGCATAAAAGTGGTCCAGATCTAGAGAGTATCATCTCCCATGAAATCTTCGGGAGTCCATGAGGTCTCTGCCAACGCTGCGCTCTCCATCAGGTTTGTCTCAGCTCGAGGCTTGAGGCTTGCCTGGTAGAGGTCCTGGAGGTGTTTTGCTGTGCGGCAGATTCTGGACCAGTGGCCCGTCATCCCGCATTTTGAGCATTTGTCCTCCCAGTCTTTCTTGGGAGTGCCTCCTTTGTTGGGAATCCTCTTCTGCTTCTTGTCCACGAACTTCTGGTTCTGGGGAGGAGCTGGGTGAGTGGCCTTCTTCCGCTGCTTCTGTTCTTTCCATTTCTGGAATTTTGCCTTTTTGTCCGTCTTCTTCTTCTGGGAAGACTGGAAGTGGGCCTCTGCAGGAGGTGGCAATGGAGCGGAGCCAGGAGGGCGCAGGTTGTGGGTGGCAACCAACAAGTCTCTGTTCTGTTCATCCATAAGTAGGCATGAAAGAAGGTCAGAGTACTTTGTGAACTTCCTCTCTCGATATTGTTGCATAAGGATCATGTCCTTTTCATGGAAAGACGTAAACGTCTTTTCCAGCAACATTTTCTCCGTCACTGGTTCACCACACAACTTCAGGCGTGAGGTGATGCGGAAAAGAGCTGAGTTGTACTCCGCTACGGATTTGAAATCCTGTATGCGGAGGTGAGTCCACTCGTACTGTGCACGGGGGAGTATGACATCCCTCACGCGGCGTTTGTTTCCTCCGACGGCGCGAAGGGCGCGTCGCCGTTTCGCCCTACGGGCGTACGGAAATTTGGATCGAAGGCAGGGGGGTAAAAATCGGGGTTTTCAATAGTTTTGATCGCTAAAAAACAAGTTTTTATTGTTTTAAACATGCAGATCTTATTAAAAATGTTGAATTTAACCGAGTTTGTGAACTTTTTGATCCTAAAACATGCAGATCTAATGAGAAAAGCAAGTTTAGATCTAGAAGTTTGGATTTTTACCTACTAGATTCGACGAGGAATCTAGGCGACGGTTGGTGAAGGATGCCCTTTTCGCTCCCCGTTGAGAAGATTACGATCTTCTTTTTCTGAGCGATTTGTGGATCTCCTTTCCCGCGAGCCGCCGTCTCCTCCAACGAGCGTGATCGTGCTGATAACGTGTTGTGAAGGGAATTTAGGGAGAAATAGGTGTAAGGGGTTAACAGCCCCCTACCCGTGTATTTATATCTTTCAATAGTGGGTTGGATACCCAATTGGCCTAATGGGCCTATTCATAACAAAATTAACTTAAATAACTGTATTATGTTATCCAAACAGTGTTTTTGGGCATGAAGAAGACATCTAAAAGCTTAAGTAATTCACAAAACCAACTCAATAATTCTGATCTCTGATTTCACAAAATTAACTCAATAATTATCACACAATGAAATACAAGATTAACTCCACACAATTAATTAATAATAAATCAAACGGGCCCATAGTATACCTTGAGGATGTAGAAGCGGAACTAGGGTTATGATCCGATGGAAGCAATTCCTTGAAGCAGCGGGCGGGGGAGATTGATCCAATTGAGCTCGGGTTTTTGTGTTCGGCTGTGAGTGAGTGATCGCGAGAGGGAGAGTGTCCGGGGAATTTGTTTGGGTCGTTGGACGAGATATATACTGAGGAGGGGCTGAGGAATTTGGTTTGGGTCGTCGGTCAAGAGAGATCGCAAAGAGAGATCCCCAAAGGGAGAGGGTTTTTGGGGTTCTTCGGCAGAGAGAGAGAGAGATCGCGAGACGAGAGAGGCTGGAGCTCCCGTGACTTCGGGAGAGGTACCCCAAATGAAGACGCGTGAGGGAGAGGGGTTCTTCGGCAGAGAGGTTTTTTGGGGTTCTTCGGCAGGCAGGGGGAGAGAGAGAGCGCGCGCGTTTTCAGGGGTCTTTGGTGTGCGCGGGCACATACAGATACAGAGAGAGACCCTTCATCTTGACTTTGGGATCACGTGAGCTTCACACGCACACAGGGCTGGGCAGATTTGAGCCAGTGGATCTCCACTGCAGATATCGGACGGTTGAGATCTCCCTTCTCACTTTAAGCCCCTCTTCTCATCTTCTCACCATAGCATCACTATAAATTTGTGTCTGTGTGTGTGTTTGTATGTATGTATACATATGTATACATAATTATATACATATATGTATGAATACATAGACATACATACGTATACGTAGACATACATACGTATACATACGTATGTATGTATATGTCGACATACGTACGTATACATATGTATGTATGTATATGTATACATATGTACGTATACAACTGTATACATATGTATAAATACATATATATGTATATATACATATATATACATATATATACACATATATGTGTTTTTTGAATCTTAGGGCTGACTAGGACAAGATAAAAGACGGTTGAGATTTGATCATGGAAAATCAACGATTGAGATGGGTTGATGTACGAAATTTTTGAGAGAAAAAAATATGTGGGGTCACTTGAAAGAGAAAGGGTGAATTTGTGTGTTTCCTTGGGTTGGGTTTACTTTTAACATGACATAAATCAAATCCCTTTCAAAAATTGAATTGGATTGGGTCAGCTATAAAGGGGAAGGAATAAGTGCTCTTCCCAAAATCAGGTCCCAAAAACATGCCGCCTGCCCCCGACGCCTTGCCTTCCCCCCAAATAGACAATAACGCCTCGCCTTCCCCCCAAAAACACGCCGCCTGCCACCAATGACCTCGGCTTCTTCTCCCCGTCAACTCCTCGAGAGCATATGCCATCCTCAAGAACTAGGGCATACCCACATCTTTGCAGGTCCTCAAGAGCTAGGGCATAACCCCAATCTCGTAGGTAACCCCAATTTCTTCAATCTCGCAGGTCCTGAAGAGATAGGTCTTCAATCTGTGTTAATTTCAAGAGCTATGCCCTCAAGAGCTAGGTAACCCCAATTTCTGCTTTGTCGCAGGTAACTTCAATCTGGTGCATTTGGAGCAATTCCTTGGAGCAGGTAACCCCAATTTCAGTGTTAATTTCTTTGTATTGTATTTTTTCGCAGGTAATTTTTTTTGTTTGCAGTGTACTCATTTTCGTTCATTTTTAGCAGTGTACTCATTTTTAAATTAGTTCTTTAGTGGACTAATTTGGCTCTTTAGTGTACTCATTTTCTTTGTTGGCATCTACAGCCAAGAATCAGCATATACAAGCAGTGTACTCAGTTTTTTGTTCAGTATTTTGTTTGATGTTACATGGCTAATGCCAGCTTTATCTCTTGAAGTTGTATCCATAGTTATTAGTAGTTATCATGTAAGCTATATTCTTAAAAGCAGACATGAACAAATAAGCAGACATGTATCATTTGGCATGGATCATTTGATACAAAAATTAATATACCCACGTATCATTGGCATCTACAACCAAATCAATTATTCTAAGGGATGAATAGATTGTTTCCAAAATATTTGAATACCAACAACTATGGATGGCCGAGACAGGCAATTTGAATGATTGTTCATGCTTCAAGTTATTTGTGTAATCAGCAGGGTTTTAATTTGAAAAATAACTGCAAGTTATTTGTTTTGGCCTCCAATTGACTGGTCTTCACATTGACAGGATAATAGAGTTGGCCTCCAATTGACAGGTATTCAAATTGCTTCATTTTGAATTTTTGGTTTATGACAGGCTATCTGAAATTCTTAATTTTCAAATATCTATGACATGTTTTTGGTTTTTGTTTTATCCTTTCAAACTTTCAAATTTGACTACACACTTTAATGCTCATGATAAAATTATATTTGTTCAAATTTTATACCCAAGTTAAACTTTGACTACACACTCATAATTTGAAAGCACTCGTTAAAATAATTTGACTACTTGTGAGTGTTACTACTTGAAAGCATCCTGTCAAATTTGAAAGCATCACAAGTAGTAACAATTATTTGACTACACACTCACAAATATGCCCAGGATAAAATTATATTTGTAAACTGGGAAATCATACTATTTGTTCAGGATGCTTTCAACTTTTCCTATAGGATGGGCTAAAGTTACTACTTGAAAGCAACCTGTCAAATTCGAAAGCATCCTGTTAAAATTTGATTACACACTCACAATTAGTTACAATTATTTGACTACACACTCACAAATATAACCAGGATAAAATTATATTTGTAAACTGGAAAAGCATACTATTTGTTCAAGATGCTTTCAAATTGTGTGCTCTTTACACGAGTCTTTCAAATTGTTCAAGTTAGTTGTTCAGGATAAAATTTTACAACACTCATTTGTCCATGATCAGGATGCTTTCAAAGTGTGAATTTCACAGTGTGTTGTCTTGAACATGGGCAATTAGAAAGCATCAAAGCATCAAAGTGTGTTGTCAAATTTTCTTAAAATATGATCCATCCTGTCAAAGTAGACCATTGTCACGCCCCGCTTCCCAAAAATGTGGAGACGAGACGTGAGAAGGTCTGCACAAACTTGAAGCTGTGAAGCTCCAAGTCTGATAAGCGTAAAAAACACTTATTATGGCAGGTCCTTGCAAAGAGAAACGAAACAACGATGATAATAAGGAAATGAGACGACATTTTATTGAATCTCCAAATGTCCATAAACAAATTATAATATCACAGAAAAGCCACCAGGCTAAAGGAAAAAGAGTCTAAGGCCCAACATGGCCTACAAAATATAACATACAAAACAAAGGTGCCACACACCGACAACTAACAAGAATCCTAAAACATAAAGGAAACTCAACAAAGTCACCGGTGTCCACAAGACTCCTCCACAGCAAACACAACGTCCTCTGCAACAAGCTCTGGCTCTGGGTCTAACATGTGACACCCAAAAGAGAGGGGCACATGTCAGCAAGTCTGAAAAAACTTGTGCAAGGAAACTGAAAGAAAGGTAAACTAACAACCTAGCAGTTATAGTATGGTGCATGGCATGGCAAGTATAGTATGGAAGTGACAAGTAAAGTACAAGTAGCAAGTAACAAGTATGTCATGGATAACAAGTTTTACAAGTAAAACACGGACAAGTACAAGTGGTAAGTGTGACAAGTATAGTCAAGTAACAAGTACAAGTACAAGGGATCACCCACACATGGATGCCCTATTGCCCGCAGGCTGTATTCAAGTACAAGGGATCACTCAACGAGTGCCCTATTGCCCGCAGGCTGTATTCACGCATCAAGTACAAGGGATCACTCAACGAGTGCCCTATTGCCCTCAGGCTGTGTTGAGCTCGTCTTCTGGAACACGAGCCAGAAAGTGTATTTAACAAGTATGGCGTAGGGATGCACCTAGCCGGAACAAGTAGCACTAGTATGTAGCGATGCTACGCAATCACGATGAGTATTCAAGTATGCAATGACATGAGCAGATATTCGCGTACCGTTAATAGAAATTAAACGTGACAGGCAAAATGCAATGACATGAACAGATATTCGCGTACCGTTTATTGAAATTAGACATGACAGGCAAAATGCAATGGCATGAACAACATTCGCGTACCGTTTATTTAAATTAAACATGGCAGTTAAAGATGCATGGATGACATGAACAGTTAATACGCGTACCGTTAATTGAAATTAAACGTGGCATACAAGCATGATGAGGGTGACGGACCAAGCTTCGTTGTCAAGCTAGGTCAATGGTGACTAGACGGGTGTCCTTTCACCGTCTAATCTCTTTTACGCTAAAGCAAGGTAATGGCCTAAGATATGGCCCAAACCAAGAGATGCAAGTTTCACTTGCCTGGCACCGAGGGGAACGATCAACGAAGGCACATCACACAAATTGTTATCTACGGGAATGGATCACTGTCATGGAAAAACAACATTAGAATGGTAACTAATCCGTATTCACAATCGAACCCTACGATTTCTAATGATCCATTTTATTAGGGTTTCACAAATATCAAGTGTGGGTTATGAGATTATTAAAGGAAGAATACTACCCGTGAAGAAGCGGAGGAACGACGCCGAGAACTACGGCGACGGAAGAACGATCCGGCTCAGATCTGGAAATGGGGAAAATCTGGAGAAATGGGTTTGGATGAGGCTTTTGGGGATTTGATGAGGGTTTGTGGTTGAGGAGAGGTAGGATATGTGAAATGAGGGTTTGGATGATGATGGATGAGCTTGGGATGAAGGATCAATGGTTTGGGGAAGAAGGGGGCTCAATGGGGGAGAAATTAGAGTTTGGGGTGATGAGGAAGAAGAAGAAAACGTTTGGGGCGTATTTATAGAAAAGTGTGGCGGCTAGGGCAAAACTAGGGTTTCCTGGGCTGATTAGTCGGTCAAAGAAGGATTGGTGACCGAATAGCTTGGGAACTAGTCGGTCGGTTGATCAACGCAGACCGACTAAGAGTAAACAGTAGCTCGCTCAGGAAAACTGGACTATGAGTTAGTCGGTCGGTGAAGTCTTGTCAACCGACTAGTTTGAGAACTAGTCGGTCGGTGAGTGTTCATTGACCGACTAAAGGCTGAATTCTGAGAGAGATCATGGAAATGAGAGTTAGTCGGTCTGAAAAGGATTCCTGACCGACTAGTTTAGCATCTAGTCGGTCGATGGTTGTTCTTAGACCGACTAAGAGTAAACAGTAACTCCAGAATAATTGATTGAATGAACTAGTCGGTTCCAGTTGATTTCCTGACCGACTAGTTTGGAAACTAGTCGGTCGGTTGATCTTCTTGAACCAACTAACGTGCACGAAAAGTCTCGAAATGGAGCGCGAAGGTCCGGGGTGAATTCTAAGGTTTCTAGGATCAACCTATCGCTAAGATATGATCGATATGAAGCTCGTCACGAGTGACTTACTCCGAGTTCAATGATTCTAAGGAAGAAGCTAGAAGATCACATCAAAAGGAATGAAAACGAAAGCTAGGAAATCTCAACGAGATGAATGAAAGCGAGAACTATGGAAATGGAAACCACACAAGGAGAGAACCCACCATCACAAGCAAAACACACTGATAATCCAATCATACAAAAACCAGTCGTTACATCCTACCCACCTTAGAATAAAGTCCGTCCTCGGACTTTCTAACATATATATAGTCGCTCGGGTAACTACCCTCAACCAATATCACATCATAAATTCACCAAGTACTTTCATTTCGAGTGCTTATATATACATGCACTAGAAAGCAAATATTACTACCACTACACACATATTTTCACACACATAGTACACTCATACTTATTATAGTCAATCAATTTCATACACGTATTTCAATCACATATATATAGTCAATATATTTATACAACAATAAACACTTATTACTTACTATAAGAAAATAACCAAGCCTCTCTTATTTGAAAATAATTTCACATTTTTTTGTCATTCAAATACATGCAAATATTTCACCATATTTTCACCCCACATATAGTCCTATAACTATATATTGGTATAGCCACCCACAATCGTGTGCGTAACACAACCAAGCA